>QAOA01003344.1:14737-25166 GCA_003255065.1 Cercis canadensis | reverse complement strand
TCTTTTACTAATCAACAATGAAATGATTGCGAAACTTACAATTATCTTTGGAAGAAAGTAGAGAAGACTTGGATACCATAATAATACGTAGCCTTAAATGATATGACATAGACACTGCCTGATTAAGACCTATTTTTCCAAAGGCTAGAAAAGAGTAAAATACGAGGTGGTTAATTGATTCCTCTAGTAATGCTTCTTGGCTTAAAATTAATAGCAGAGAATTAAAATATTCCCATTTGTATTAAAGATAAGGTTTTAAGAAAGGTCCTATATTCCAAACTGATTTGCAGAACTTATATAGTATATTATTTGCAAAATCTTCTTTTTAATTAAGCTCTTTTGTAAAATAGTATTACTTTTTACCTCCTTTCTAATGAATAAAATATAGACAGATCAACAAGAGGGATTTATCGGTTTTCATTTTATCAGTAATATGACAAATATAAAGATCAAAACTTTTGTAAAAAGGAAAAAAAATTGTCAAAAGAAGCAGTTATACCAAGTCACAATGATAGTCTTTTCATAAGCTGCAACCTTAGGTACAGGGGAACAAAAAATTTTAGGTAGTAATTTGTTCTGTAAAAATTTGACGGGCAATTTAATGATGAAAATTTAAACATTATGAATCCAAATACAATATTGTACATATTCATTTGTGCAACTTAAGGCACAAATTATAGGTAGTGTTTGATTTGCTTTGCTTTGCAATATCTATCCGTTGACCCAAGGTCAATTTTAGAGAAGTGGCCAATTGTGGTTTACTAGTGAAGTTTTAGGGTAAAAAGTCACAAGCTTCCAACAAGTTGTCTTTTTCCTTTCATGAAGAATGAAGAAATTGCAAGGATAATGTGACTTAGAAATTGGCTATGGCAGAGGCAGAGAAGACCAGGTCATGATAATAACATGTACGGGATTGATACATGCTGATTTTTCCAAGTCTAAGGCTAGAAAAGCACACAATGAATATTTAAAAGACATAGGAAAATTGATACACGTTTCTTTGAAGTTTACTTGATATCGACACGGCTTAAAGAAAATTGTTTGTAATATGGGGACCATAAATTGTGCAAGTTGTGATTTTTTTTTGACTGTTGTGCAAGTTCTTGCCCATACTGATATTCTTATCAGAAAGATGTTTAATTCTTGGCTTCTTTATATACCTGAAATCTGTGCTTTCTTCTTCATAAGTAAACAATGAGTAAAAGCCACTGTCAAAGAACAGCCTCTGTTCTCTGCACAAAAATGGCTATTCAAATAATATTTAGTTTATGAATGCTTAGCCAATATAGAGCAATTTAAACCAAAAAAAAACCTTCTCAAGATTAAAATTGGATGGACAACATATGACGTAAAATTTAAATCTACAAATGCTACATTTCCATGTATATTAGAGACCTAATATCATCTAAGACCTGCAATTCAATCCAATCCTCCTTCAAAAAGTTTAGGACCAGCCATATAAAGCAGTCAAGAAGTAGTGTTTTCTTCGCATCATCAATGAAATGATAATGCAGTCTCAATAATAGTGAAACTGACAATTATCTCTTGAAGGAAGCAGAAGAGACTTGGTTACCCCAATAATTTGTAGCCTTAGAAAATCTTAAATGACATGACATAGAAACTACCTGATAAATACCAAAATTCTTCATCTGTAATTTGTTGAAAAGGACAAAATATAAACTCAGGAAAAGAAAGCTTCTATAAAATGATGGTTCTAAGGGAAATTTTTTGTACTCACACAAAGGTTAATTACATGTTTTCTCTCCTGAAGATATTTCTATTAATTAGAATGTTAACGGAAAACTATTCAAATAATAATTACTTTACGAATGCTTAGAGGATTATAGATTAATTCAAATGATATAAAACTCTTTTCAAGATTAAAAATCGATTGACGACAAATATATTGTACAATGAAATCTATAAAGTGTTGAATTTCCTTGTCCAATTCAATTCCCATACTAATTGAAGAATTCACACATAGCTCTTGCTGAGCTTGAATATTCAATCCACACGTAATTCAGCTGTTGGCCTCCCTTGCCAAGTTATAAGAGGATGATCAGGCGGAGGAACCTCTGGGATTTCAACTTTTCCTTCAAGCATCTCTATCACTTTGCTCATAGGGGGACAATCACTAGGGTTCATCTGTATACAGTTTAGAGCAATCACAGTCATCTTTTGGGCTATCTTCTTTTCCTCGTCTGTTGTATTGCTCGCTAGTATTGATTCCTCAAATTGGTCATAAACCCATTTAGAAAAGTAGGTTTGCCACGAATGGTCCACAATATTTAAGTTTTTCTTCGTCCTGCCATTTCCATCAATAGCATCCCAAAACTGTATACATCAGCTTTGTATGAGACACCTCCAATATTTTTGTACACCAATTCAGGAGCCATGTATCTCATTGTTCCTCTTGCTGCTGTTAAAGACACAATACTATTATCTATTGGATACAACTTAGCTAGTCCAAAGTCTGAAATTTTTGGAGTGAAATTCTCATCAAGAAGAATATTATGAGGTTTGATATCAAAGTGTAATATTTGCATTTCACAACCCCTGTGTAGGTATTCAATTCCATGAGCCACTCTAAGAGAAATGTCATAGATTTTCTCATAGCTTATTGATGAATTCCCTTCCTCTTGTGAAAGTATGTATTTGTCGAGAGAACCATTAGGCATAAATTCATACACAAGAGCTCGCTTTGTTCTTTCAGCGTAAAATCCAATGAGTTGCACCACATTGACATGACGAATTCTTCCAATGGTGGCAACTTCATTAATGAAATCATGTTCATTGGTTTTAGACTTGCCTAGTAACTTCACAGCTACATCACTTCTGCTTCGAAGTTTTCCTTTATAGACAGAACCATAGCCTCCTTCGCCTAACTTGTGCTTGAAATTGTTGGTAATTTTTTTGATCTCAGAGTAAGAGTAGTTGATAGGCATCAGGTTATTGTGACTTTGGAGAAAATGTTCAACCGTGTCATATCCAGATGAATTCCTCTTTCTCCATTTATAAATCAAGAAGGCAACCACAAATGGTGTCCCAAGTACAAATTTTGCAATAAGCCACAATATTACTGTGAAAGAAGTGAAAAGATATTACAATTCAGTTAGATCTTACAGTTGCATACTCATCTGTTTTTTGCAGAAGAATTTGTGTTTTAATTAACAATAATCATTCCAGCAGCATAAGGATCGATAAAATATCTATTTTCTTACAGCTTTATTATCATGTACTCATAAATTAAACAAAACATTCACTTCGCCTAACGACATTTTATTCCCTTTTTTTTTTTCTCTCCTTTGGCATTTTTTATTTTATGAGATCATTTGTTCCTCTCTAATTTTTATCCCTTTCTTACTAATTATTACTTCTTTCATTTTTATTAACATTGATTAAATAAGGTTGAAAACCATATATATGTTCGTTAATTATTTAGAAATAAGTTAACTACTTTGATAATTCATTATCTCATTTCAATATTTACTACATAAACCAATCAAATAAATTAACTCAATATTTCTTTTTTTATAATTTCTCTTGCAATTATAATTTTAAGGATTGTTTGCTGTTCAGTAACTTCATCATTCTTGCTCCTTATATATATTGCTAACTATAGATAACTCCTGTTGCTATTATATCTTTACACAATTCACTATTAATTGCATAATTTTTTCTGTTTTCATTCACATAGTAATTTTAGTTGACCATTATTTTAGCTTGTTATTTTTATATATTGACTTCATGCAATAGATCTTTAAACAAGAAAACCAAATGTGTGTGTCTGAGAAAGAGAGAGAGCTCTTACCAATAAAAATTCCTCTATACTGCAGTGCTGGAAATGCTGTTAAACAAAAATTAAGTTAGTTAAAAATTGTAGAAATTAAGAAATTAAATTAGAAATTTAAAAGAGTTTCTTATGAAATCATACTATAGATAACTCCTGTTGCTATTATATCTTTCCACAATTCACTATTAATTGCATAACTTTTTTCTGTTTTCATTCACATAGTAATTTTAGTTGACCATTATTTTAGCTTGTTATTTTTAGATATTGACTTCATGCAATAGATCTTTAAACAAGAAAACCAAATGTGTGTCTGTGTCTGAGAAAGAGAGAGAGAGAGAGAGACAGAGAGAGTTCTTACCAATAAATTTTCCGTGATACCACCGTTCTGGAAATACTGTTAAACAAAAATTAAGTTAGTTAAAAATTGTAGAAATTAAGAAAATAAAATTAGAAATTTTAAAGAGTTTCTTGTGAAATAATTGTCCACGAGGCTTGTAAAGTTAATTTTTCTTTGTAAATTCTGGATTTCATTGACAATTTATCAAGTGGTAAATAGTGCTTTGGTTGAGTGCAGAGGAAGTTGCTGTTCAAGTATGCGATCATGGTAGGAATAGCTGACGTGGTAAATAGTGCTTTGGTTAACGGTGGTATGTTGACGTGGCCTGTGGGAGTTATTTTGGACAGCAATTTACTTATTTCCATTGTATGGTCAAGTGGAGTAGAGTGTCATTTTTAAACGAAAATGGGATGAAGTTTCGTATTGCAATATCTCAAAGGAGGTGAATGTAATTTACTCTAATAAATATCTAAAAGAGTCAGAAATAATACCGTAATTTAAAGACGACTTCATATATATCTGCATTGCCCAAGTAATTAACAATATTATGTCAGCTTAGTGATATAATTGTATAGTAATAATCACAGAATGCAAATATGTGTTGTGGGAAAGATTAGATACAACAAAATTTTCTTCAAAGAAATTTTGCTTTCTTCTTTTTCTTTTAATCAGATGAACCAACAAAGAGATCATATAAATATGGTATTTCATGGAGTTCTTTGGATGATTTAATTGAACTCTAACGATATAAAACCTATCAAGACTCTGCGAGGGCTGAAAATGGTATCAAGAAATCTGGCAGAACGTAAGAATAATGCCCTTTCGTTGTCGTAGTTTCTGAAAAATTGTGTCCACCGGCACAAGATTCAGCAATGTCCACATATCGAGAAGAATTAACTGGACTTTCGCAGCTCACAAATTTTATTCCGTCACAATAAAAATTAGTAGCACTACTGATACCGATATTGTCATATGACATGGTATCTCTTGTGATGACAGAGCAATTGTTGTCGTCAACTCCGGCACCGACAAATCGAATGTCGCCTGAACGACTGGCAGAATAGGCTTGCACCTCGGACCTACCATAGTTCAGGTACAACAATGCTTTGTTGTTCTCACAGATCAATTCGTAAATGGGATCGGCGCAGCTAGAAGATACGTTGAATATATTTGAACAGTACTTTGATGAGAGTACATCAGACTTGAGGGTGAAACAGATAGCATATAGTGGCAGAAAAATTACTAGAGCAAGGGAATGAAGAAGGCATGCCCTCGACATAGAGGAAGTGAGAAATATTTTGAAGACCTGACACCAAAGTTTAGAGTATAGCAATCTTTTCGACTGGATATTAATATGAATTCGGGCAAGGACTTGAGCTTGCGCATCTTGACTTGCTTACCTTTTTCGGTTTCACACTACAAAAAATTGAAAATGAAAAAATAAAGTCCAATTTGTTTTATTTAGTTTTCTCACAACTCCTACACCTTTAATAGATGATATGTTATATGTCCTATAATATTACAACATTTGATTCCAAATATAAACCTCTCATACGGCATAAAATATCTACAATACACATTGATTTTATGTGAATTATACAAACTAAATATCATGGGATGCTATCGAATTACAACAATACCGATCAAATTTGCACATGCTACATAATCAAATTATTTGAAAAACTGGATGCTATCGAATTACAACAATACCGATCAAATTTGCACATGCTACATAATCAAATTATTTGAAAAACTGGACGACTTGCAAAATTCCTAACTTGAAAGCAAAATTGCTCTTGGGAGAATTCAATCCCCTCTCCTTTGTTTCAAATGTAGCAATCTTTACCACTAGGACATATCAACTCTTAAGTAAAATGTTACATATAAAAATATTTATTAATAAACTGGTTAAGAAATTAATTTTTTTCCCATCCAAATCATTGGGACAACTCAAGACTTGTATTTATTATTGCACAAAAATTATTTATTAACTACTTAATAGATTTATTTAATATTAAATTTTTAAATATGTAAAAATTATAACACATAATCACACTGTACACATGTTTTATATGTTCTGATTATCTAACTTTTTTATTTTAAAAATTGTGAACTTGATTATGTTAAAAGTATGTGAAATTGTAAGAAATGTTGGTTATTGAAACAATCTAATTTTATTATAGATCACCATTTTAAATTAGATGTATATAGATTAAGTTTTTATATCTTTTGACTTTTAGTTATTTGAATATTTAAAATTAAAACTTTTATTTATGAGTTAAGTTTAATGATTTGTGATTTAATTTTTATGTTAATCTTTAAGTTTAGAAAAAACTTCAATTCAACTGGTCCGACCAATATTTTTTACTAAAACGCTTTGTTCACCAGTTCGGTTTTTAAAACATTGGTATTTATCTTATACACCTTCATCCCCCTTCTTTTCTAGTCTGAGTCTTTCTCTTACCAAAATCATTCTGTATTTGTATTGCTAGCTCTGCTACCTTAGTGGCCACTTATATCCCAGAGATGAAGGAGCCTTGCATTTATACGCTGGCCATGGCTGTTTCGTTCAAAATTGCCTTCTCTATTTCATGCCACTATTTCTTCATTATCTTTGCAGAAACGACGTCATCTGACCAATGCTTGGAATTAAGTTGCAGCCCCCATGGGCCACCCATCCGATTCCCATTCCGACTTAAAGATAGCCAGCCAGAAAGATGTGGATATAATTCTGGCTTTGATCTTTTCTGTAATGATAAATATCAGACACTGCTTGAATTGCCGGTATCTGTTCAAGTCTTGGTCGACAGCATTGACTACCAATCTCAGCTCATAACTGTGTCTGACCCCGAGGATTGCATTCCCAGAAAGCTTGCAAATCTCACTTTATCTGCATCGCCATTCCTTTCCCCTTACTTCCCCTATAATTATACACTCATTAATTGTTCAGTGACCTCTGATAAAAGTGCAGAGAAGAGACGCTATGACTCAGATGGAAACTTTTCTTGCCTTGATCTTGCTGGCTATCAAGTTGTTGCCTATAGTTCTTATACTCCGCTTATAACAAAGCCTCCTTTTTCTTGTCGCAAGATGTACAGCGTTTCATCAGTGCCTTACTGTGATAACGCTAACATTACTCTGAGTTGGATGGAACCATATTGTGGAGATTGTGAAGCACAAGGTGGGCAATGTAAATTGAAGGAAAACAGCTCTGAACGTACACCTCAGTGTGTAAAAATGCCCAACCATGCTAAAGGTATTACTTTCTTCTATATTTTTCTCTGTTTTCCGCTGTTGTTTATACTTCCGCGGAAATCCTTATCACTACTCTTGTTTGCTAACTAAAATCTTGTATTTCAATACATTTGTTTGTTCTCATTTGGGGATTTTTGTCATCATAAGGCATTTACCCTGCTCGTTTTAATGCAGTAGAATATTATCATCACACTTAGATAAAAACTAACGTGCTAGCGTTCTAAATTGATACAAGAGAAAAAGCAAGCACGCACAGTTATTAATGACAGTAGCAGTGAAATTAAAAGAATGACACGTTCTATTTTAGGAGTGAGGGAGATGTATTTAGGGACGCATTAGAAACTAACTTGTGGGAAATTTCTTGCAGGTTCATCAAAAGGAAAACTGCTAGCTAGTAAGCTTCCTTCAGCCATGTTCCATTTGTAAAGTTGCATATGAAAGACTTAGCTATGGCAACAATTTCAACTTACAAAATCTATGTGCTGTGCAGGAGAAATCGTTGGCCCACTTCTGCTCCTATTAGTTGTGGTCACGGTCTACCATTTCTATACGATTGACAAAATGGAAAGAGAGAGCTACAGAAGGATCAAAAGGTTTTTGGAGGACTACAAAGCTCTTAAACCTGCTAGGTACTCCTTTAAAGATATAAAGAGGATTACAAATCAGTTTAAGGATGAACTGGGTCAAGGAGCTTATGGAACTGTCTTCCAAGGGAAACTATCAAGTGAAGTTCAGGTTGCTGTTAAAGTTCTAAGTAGTTCAACAGGAAATGGGGAAGAGTTCATTAATGAAATGGAAGCAATGTGTCAAATTCACCATGTCAATGTGGTTCGCTTGGTTGGATTCTGTGCAGATGGGCTCAGACGAGCAATAGTGTATGAATTCTTACCAAATGGTTCATTGCAAAGATTCATATTATCAGCAGACACTAAGGATCTCTTTCTAGGTTGGGAAAAACTCCAAGACATTGCTCTTGGAATAGCCAAAGGAGTAGAGTATCTTCACCAAGGTTGTGACAAACGAATCCTCCATTTTGATATCAAACCTCACAATATATTGTTAGACAACAATTTCATGCCGAAAATTTCTGATTTTGGTTTGACCAAGTTGTGTTCTAAGGATCAAAGCATTGTGTCAATGACCACAGCAAGGGGTACGATAGGCTATATTGCACCAGAAGTTTTTTCAAGGTCTGGAAATGTATCCTATAAGTCAGATGTTTATAGTTATGGGATGGTGCTCCTTGAAATGGTTGGAGGGAGGAAAATCATGGATACCACTGCTGAGAATAGCAGTAGCAGCCAAGCTTACCACCCACAATGGATTTATAATCTTCTAGAGAACAATGAAGACATAACAATCCACATAGACGGATATGATGATACCAAAATTGCAAAGAAGTTATCAATTGTGGGACTTTGGTGTATACAGTGGCACCCGGTAAATCATCCAACAATGAAAGATGTGGTTCAAATGTTGGAGGGTGATGGAGACAACTTAGCCATACCTCCTAATCCTTTTGCTTCCAATACTCAGAGTAAAACAAGTAGTGCTGGTATACGTTTAAAGCAAAAGTTATCTGTCATCTCTGAAATAGAGTGAATTTACCAGAAGTGCCTTGGATTTTTCTGTCTCTTAGGAACCAAATGCTCCATAAGCTTCTTTTATGTTATTTCCCATAATTGTTCAAGTTTGATGTAATAAGGTGTGTTAAAATCAAGAGTGATCAATACAAGGGTTTTAGTTGATTCCTCTAGTAATGCTTCTTGGCTTAGAATTAATAGAAGGGAATTGGAATTGATTCTCATCTTCATTGAAAAAATGGTTTAAAGAAAGGTCCCATTTTCAAAACTTATGGCCTCAAATTATATAGTGTATAGTGGTAATTTGCAAGGTGTTCTGTATAGCTATTTTGTATTTACTAATAACATTATCTAATAGTAATACTTTTTGCCATCCTTTCTAATGAAGAAAAATAAAGAAATATCAAAAAGAGGAATTTTTTAGTTTTCATCTTTATCAATAAAATGATATTATATAAAGATCAAAACATTTATAAGGAAAAAAAATTATATTGCTCAAAAGAAGCACTTATGCCATGTCGCAATGATAGTCTTTCCACAAGCTGCAATTCCTTTGGTTCTGATAACATTCGAAATGCAACCTTATGATGAAAATGTAAACATTTAAGATTCCAGATACAATCCTGCCCATATTTATTTGTGCAACTTAAACCACAGATTATAGTGTGTAGTTGCAGACAAGCTTTTGCTCTGCTTTACTGTGCTAAACATACACCTCCATTGACCCAAAGTCAATTTAAGAGAAGTCGCCCATTGTGGTTTGCAACTCAAGTTTTGGGGTAAAGAATCAAAAGCTGTTTGTCTTTTTCTTTCGTAGGGAATAAAGAAATTGCAAGGACAATGAAATTTACAAATGGCTTTGGAAAGAGGCAGGGAAGATGACAAGGCCAAGTTGGTGGATGGCTTAAAATTAAACATTAGTTGTCTGCGACTTGAAGTCAATAGTAAACATTAGTTAATTGTCGTTTGAATTTCCACTAGTCATGATTCTCATTACTAAGGAAAAATAAGCTTCCTCACTTGGCACATAGTCTGCTTGGAATTTTGTTCCATCTCAATTGTTCACTTCATTGTATATTCATTAGAATTTAACTAAAACAGACCACATTGGCATGAGTATGTGCTAAGATGCTATTTCTTCTCACTTTGGTTTGCTATACACTAAGTTTTGAACCTGGCAAGTGGCTACAGGACTTTTGTTATGTAGAAACTTTCGCCTCTCTTAAAATTTCAAGGTAGTAGATTAGTTGTATCCTAAGTAAGAAACATGTTAAATTGGATATCTCTTGAATAGCGTACATGCATGAAGCTTGGAACATGTTATACTTCAATTGTTTTGTTTTTGTCTTTTGTTAATTTATAATACACAAGGTGTTAGAACTTAATTCACTCTTTCATATTTGGACTTAACAAAATGTAAACTGGTGCTATATCTACGTTATGAAGCAGCAGGTAAGATAC
>QAOA01003344.1:0-12736 GCA_003255065.1 Cercis canadensis | reverse complement strand
GAGAGTTACAGAAGGATCAAAAGGTTTTTGGAGGACTACAAAGCTCTTAAGCCTGCTAGGTACTCCTTTAAAGATATAAAGAGGATTACAAATCAGTTTAAGGATGAACTGGGTCAAGGAGCTTATGGAACTGTCTTCCAAGGGAAACTATCAAGTGAAGTTCAGGTTGCTGTTAAAGTTCTAACTAGTTCAACAGGAAATGGGGAAGAGTTCATTAATGAAATGGAAGCAATGTGTCAAATTCACCATGTCAATGTGGTTCGCTTGGTTGGATTCTGTGCAGATGGGCCCAGACGAGCAATAGTGTATGAATTCTTACCAAATGGTTCATTGCAAAGATTCATATTATCAGCAGACACTAAGGATCTCTTTCTAGGTTGGGAAAAACTCCAAGACATTGCTCTTGGAATAGCCAAAGGAGTTGAGTATCTTCACCAAGGTTGTGACAAACGAATCCTCCATTTTGATATCAAACCTCACAATATATTGTTAGACAACAATTTCATGCCGAAAATTTCTGATTTTGGTTTGGCCAAGTTGTGTTCTAAGGATCAAAGCATTGTGTCAATGACCACAGCAAGAGGTACGATAGGCTATATTGCACCAGAAGTTTTTTCAAGGTCTGGAAATGTATCCTATAAGTCAGATGTTTATAGTTATGGGATGGTGCTCCTTGAAATGGTTGGAGGGAGGAAAATCATGGATACCACTGCAGAGAATAGCTGTAGCAGCCAAGCTTACTACCCACAATGGATTTATAATCTTCTAGAAAACAATGAAGACATAACAATCCACATAGAAGGATATGATGATACCAAAATTGCAAAGAAGCTATCAATTGTGGGACTTTGGTGTATACAGTGGCACCCGGTAAATCGTCCAACAATGAAAGATGTGGTTCAAATGTTGGAGGGTGATGGAGACAACTTAGCCATACCTCCTAATCCTTTTGCTTCCAATACTCAGAGTAAAACAAGTAGTGCTGGTATACGTTTAAAGCAAAAGTTATCTGTCATCTCTGAAATAGAGTGAATTTACCAGAAGTGCCTTGGACTTTTTTGTCTCTTAGGAACCAAATGCTCCATAAGCTTCTTTTATGTTATTTCCCATAATTTTTCAAGTTTGATGTAATAAGGTGTGTTAAAATCAAGAGTGATCAATACAAGGGTTTTACTTGATTCCTCTAGTAATGCCTCTTGGCTTAAAATTAATAGAAGGGAATTGGAATTGATTCTCATCTTCATTGAAAAAATGGTTTAAAGAAAGGTCCCATTTTCAAAATTTATGGCCTCAAATTATATAGTATATAGTGGTAATTTGCAAGGTGTTCTGTAAAGCAATTTTGTATTTACTAATAAAATTATCTAATAATAATACTTTTTGACATCCTTTCTAATGAAGAAAAATAAAGAAATATCAAAAGGAGGAATTTTTCAGTTTTCATCTTTATCAGTAAAATGATATTATATAAAGATCAAAACTTTTCTAAGGAAAAAACATTATAGTGCTAAAATGAAGCACTTATGCCATGTCACAATGATATTCTTTCGACAAGCTGCAATTCCTTTTGTTCTGATAGCATTCGAAGGGCAACCTTATCATGAAAATGTAAACATTTAAGATTCCAGATACAATCCTGCCCATATTTATTTGTGCAACTTAAACCACAGATTATAGTGTGTAGTTGCAGACAAGTTTTTGCTCTGCTTTACTGTACTAAACATACACCTCCCCATTGACCCAAAGTCAATTTAAGAGAAGTCGCCCATTGTGGTTTGCAACTCAAGTTTTGGGGTAAAGAATCAAAAGCTGTTTTGTCTTTTTCTTTTCATAAGGAATAAAGAAATTGCAAGGACAATGAAATTTACAAATGGCTTTGGAAAGAGGCAGAGAAGATGACAAGGCCAAGTTGGTGGATGGCTTGAAATTAAACATCAGTTGTGGTTTACTACTGACGTGTGAGACCAACCATCTCAAACTGTCAAGAAGTACTATCTTTTACTAATCATGTGTGTGACCAACCATCTCAAACTGTCAAGAAGTACTATCTTTTACTAATCAACAATGAAATAATTGCGAAACTTACAATTATCTTTGGAAGAAAGTAGAGAAGACTTGGATACCATAATAATACGTAACCTTAAATGATATGACATAGACACTGCTTGAGACCTATTTTTCCAAAGGCTAGAAAAGAGTGAAATACGAGGTGGTTAATTGATTCCTCTAGTAATGCTTCTTGGCTTAAAATTAATAGCAGAGAATTAGAATATTCCCATTTGTATTAAAGATAAGGTTTTAAGAAAGGTCCTATATTCCAAACTGATTTGCAGAACTTATATAGTATATTATTTGCAAAATCTTCTTTTTAATTAAGCTCTTTTGTAAAATAGTATTACTTTTTACCTCCTTTCTAATGAATAAAATATAGACAGATCAACAAGAGGGATTTATCGGTTTTCATTTTTATCAGTAATATGACAAATATAAAGATCAAAACTTTTGTAAAATGGAAAAAAAATTGTCAAAAGAAGCAGTTATACCAAGTCACAATGATAGTCTTTTCATAAGCTGCAACCTTAGGTACAGGGGAACAAAAAAATTTAGGTAGTAATTTGTTCTGTGAAAATTTGGAAGGGCAATTTAAGGATGAAAATTTAAACATTATGAATCCAAATACAATATTGTACATATTCATTTGTGCAACTTAAGGCACAAATTATAGTAAGTGTTTGATTTGCTTTGCTTTGCAATACCTATCGGTTGACCCAAGGTCAATTTTAGAGAAGTGGCCAATTGTGGTTTACATTATAGACAGATCAACAAGAGGGATTTATCGGTTTTCATTTTTATCAGTAATATGACAAATATAAAGATCAAAACTTTTGTAAAATGGAAAAAAAATTGTCAAAAGAAGCAGTTATACCAAGTCACAATGATAGTCTTTTCATAAGCTGCAACCTTAGGTACAGGGGAACAAAAAAATTTAGGTAGTAATTTGTTCTGTGAAAATTTGGAAGGGCAATTTAAGGATGAAAATTTAAACATTATGAATCCAAATACAATATTGTACATATTCATTTGTGCAACTTAAGGCACAAATTATAGTAAGTGTTTGATTTGCTTTGCTTTGCAATACCTATCCGTTGACCCAAGGTCAATTTTAGAGAAGTGGCCAATTGTGGTTTACAAGTGTAGTTTTAGGGTAAAAAATCAGAAGCTTTCAACAAGTTGTCTTTTTCCTTTCATAAAGAATTAATGAAGAAATTGCAAGGATAATGTGACTTAGAAATTGGCTATGGCAGAGGGAGAGAAGACCAGGTCATGATAATAACATGTACGGGATTGATACATGCTGATTTTTCCAAGTCTAAGGCTAGAAAAGCACACAATGGATATTTAAAAGACATAGGAAAATTGATATACCTTTCTTTGAAGTTTACTTGATATCGACACGGCTTAAAGAAAATTGTTTGTAATATGGGGACCAAAAAGTGTGCAAGTTGTGATTTTTTGTTGACTGTTGTGCAAGTTGATATTCCTATCAGAAAGATGTTTAATTCTGAGTTTCTATATATGAGTAAAAGCCGTTGTCAAAGAACAGCCTATGTTCTCTGCAGAAAAATGGCTATTCAAATAGAACAACTATTCAAATAATATTTCGTTTATGAATGCTTAGCCAATATAGATCAATTTAAAGCATAAAAAAACCTTCTCAAGATTAAAATTGGATGGACAGCATATGACGTAAAAATTAAATCTACAAATGTTACATTTCCTTGTACATTAGTGGCCTAATATAACCAAAGAGCTGCAATTCAATCCTCTTACATCAATCCTCCTACAAAAGTTAGGAAACTACCTTATTATTTTAACTTGACTCACCTAACTTTTTTTTTAAAATAGTCCAAATTCAATTAGGGGTTACTATGGAATGAAACTGTCGTGTATGAATAACATTTTTGTTTAGTTTAACAAGTTCTATGCTTCTTTGCTCTACAATCCAAAAAAGTGTGAAAGATAAGCACTAGCTTGTGCTGCTCACTTTCCGTAAATTTTGTATGAAATTTCCAAGAGTGTTCCTGAACTGTTTTTTCTTATTATCTATCTCTCTTGGTTTCCAAAGTGACCTTCAAAGGAGTAAAGATGGCACCAAGGAATTCACGTTTACATGCTGCTGAGCAAGCCATTGGTTCAATCGGATTGGGATATGATATTAACCAAGATATAGATTCCAAGCATTGCAAGAGTGGTTCTCGTTTGATCATAATCAATGACGAACAATGCCGTAATCTGGAGATTTCAGGTGGCATTTCAGTTCCAAATGTTCCCGAATCTATAAAATGTTTCAGAGGAGAATCTCTAAGAATCCAATCTGATGTTCTGTCATTGCCACAGGTATGTTCCATTACACTCAACCTGTTACCATGAGGCAGCAACAGAAAAAAGTGGTTGATTTATGTCATTTCACGTTTTATTATTTCAGATGTCGGAGCAATTCAATCTAGAAATGTGTTTGGATACGAAACTTGCATCTGGGTATTTCTGTAACTCATTTGGGTTATCTGGTCGCCAAGCTAAAGATCTTGCCATCACTAAGTCTCTGGCTTATGATGGATGGTTTATCAAGAAATATACCATTGAGTTAGATGAGTATCAAGCAGCTCAACTCCATGATCATGTCAAAGAAGCAGTTCCATCATCGTGGGACCCGGAGGCTTTCGCAAGGTAAGACCTTTTCGCTGCACAAAATTTTATCTTTAATTTGGTCTACTTTTGATTTGAGATAAATTTTCTTTTGGGGCTAAAGAAAGAACTACATATGTTTTGCTATGAATTGGTGGTTCTTTCCTTTGGTGGATTGCAAAATGCCAGAGTTTAATATTAATGATTCATTGACCTATAAACAAACTTCGCCATGAACATGTGATTGAGGACATAATTTGTTAAGCCTGTGTAAATTGTACAAATTCAAGTTCTTTTCTTTATCAATTTCATCTCCATCTATAACTTTCGAAACCTAATGTATAAGCTCTGTATATTTAATAGAGAATTTTATACAAAACTCTTCTTAACTTTGGCACTTTAGTAAATAGACACTTGCACTTTTAATCTAAGGAGTTATCGTCTTTGAGAAATGTGTCAATAATTGATTTATTCCTTTTTGGCTTTAATCCTTTGATAGTCTATCGCCACATTGATTTTCAGGGAAAGAATTTCTGACTTCAAATGAAAATATCACAAATTCATATATAGCTATATTATATATTGAGACCTAGATCACATAATTTGTATGTGGGTGGGAGTACAGATTTAAGTATGAGTCCGTCATAACTTCAATTTATAAAAATTTGTCAATTCGAGTGCAGCTCTAATACATCTAATATGTATGAACTATAAAAAATGCTAATTTCTACTTATTAATTGACCGAGAGTAGAGCAAATAAAATTTAGTACAAGATCTCCAAGCCTATTTCCTTAGAATAACTTTGGTTATAACTAACCCAAAACAACATAAATCAGCCCATAAGCTCAACGCCTCCTATTTTTATTAGTTGAGTTTTAAGAGAAAGAAACAACCATACGCATGGCAACAGGCCATCTCCTTTGCCCCTTCGTTCATCATCCTCACCGTTGGAAACTGTTGTAACCCATGGACTTATCAATCACACCCCAAATTGTTAAATAGTTTGTAAATTAGTTGTAAAACCAAGTCCCACATTGGTTGAAACAATCAATGTTTAAGACTTTATAAAAACAAAAATAAGTTATAGAGTAACTTTAGATAATGGGTCATACAAGTCCATAAAGCTATCTCAAGTTTGGTTGGGTTGGTTTGACCCAATTCTTAGGGCAATTAATTAAATTAAAAGATTCATTAAACAAATAGTAGTATTTGAGGACTTTGTTGTATCCTACTGCACTAGGAATCAAATCATCCATACAATCAAGCCTTGTCTCTCAAGTTCTTTTTAAGCATGCAAAATGCATTGTGATGGCATTTATTTGAGCATGATTTGCTATGAAACTGTTGCACTGCTATTAAATGTGGCTTCACAATGATAAGATCAGTTATACTGATTCTTCATGCAAGGTTTATAAAGGAGTTCGGAACTCATGTTGTGGTTGCGGTGAGCATGGGGGGGAAGGATGTAGTGTATGTGAGACAAGAGCATCCATCATACTTCCAACCTACTAATTTACAGAAACTTGTGAAGGATACAGCTGACATGAGGTTTGCGGATACAGCAAACAATGACCTACCTTCTAAAAACAAGGAAGAGGTATATTGCATCTCCACTATCTTTATTTACACACTTTAACCTTTTATATATAGAATACTTGTGAAATTTTTCTGTGTACTGGAAAACTTGTGTATAGAATGCTTTTGCATTCCATGTAATACATATGCTATGAAATTAGCAAAAGAAAACCGTGCGAATCAATGGCATGGATCATAAAGGATTTATAATTTGGATTCAAATTGAGAATGTGTTACTTATACACCTTAATCTATATCATTCTATACACTCTGGCCTCAATTCGAATCTATGTCATTTAAAAAAAAGTTGCGTGGGTCCAACTAAAACTGTAAAGTGTAAATTGAATTGGACCCTAGAGTATATAAAATGATATAGATTTGAAGAGTATGAATGATACATCTCGAAAATTGTAGTTACTTACTCTCATCTATTACTCAAATTAAATAATCAATAAACTCTATCTCTTGTGTTGGCAGAATACTGTTGACATCCACAGTAGAAAGGGAGGAAGCAATGATATAAATCTGAATCATAGAGAGTGGTTAGATACTGTAGACTTGAAACCAGATGTAATTTCAATGCTTTTTCTCCCTCTAACATCTCTTGTCAAAAGTATCCCAATATATGGGTTCATAACGCATGCCTTAACTCTTTATCTTCAAGGTAAGCAACGATTTTCACTTGTTTATTTCTAGGACAATATTTGACAAAACAGTGAATTAATGATTTAATTGATGACTACTGAAACAGACAAACCTCCAGTCGAAGATCTCTGTCAATATTTTGAGTTTCAGCTCCGAAAGCAATGGGCCCCTGTTAATGAGTTATGTCATAGCTTTCGTTTGAGGCACCAAGAGAACACTTGGCTACAATTTGGTGTATTTGGTCTTAAGCTTTACGTAAACACAGCTCCAGTAAGCTATCAATCTTCGTTATCCTTTATTCTGCATTTTGTGAAAGATGAAGTTTTTCCATGTACCTTTGTGCTACTAAATTGTTAGCCTATGAAGATGGTGTAGAGTTGTACCTTTTTTCTTCATATTTCTCCTATGAATGAAAAAGCATCAATTACTCACCATACTTGTTGACTTTGTAAGGCATGCTGTGATTTTTCTCTTTAGAGTAATGATACACAAATGTCTAGAATAACATTCCCCAAATTGTAATCTATGGTAGAATCTCAATTCAACTAGCTACAACTTAAATTTTTTACCTATCCAACTTAGATTCTACCACATAACGCCACTGTAGATAGTTATTGAAGAAAAGTTCTAAAAATATCACTACTCTTTCTTTTTTGATTACTTTTGCTTCGGATTCTAAATCCGAACATGAAACTTGCAATGAGCCTTAAGGGCGATCTCAATACCACTTAAGAACAAACCATTTGATCACTACTCCTTCTCTTCACAGAATTTTCGTCCCCAGTGGTCCAGTGCCCCTCATTACTCACCCCATTCGTCCCTAATGTTATTAGTCCCCTCGTAGGAGGCAGCCATTCCCTTTTAGTCCATTACCTAAATTTTGCCCCTTCCTTAATGTTATTAGTCCCAATGCCCTAAATCTTGTAGCCTGAATGAAGGTCATGGCTCCACCATGGATAATATAACTATTAAGTGCTGCTCAAAATTAGATGTTGGAAAACTACAGTTTCCATGTTTCAGCTCTTGTTTCCTGCATTGTGCTTTAGTTAAAGGTATTAGTTACAAAATCTTGATAGATATTTTTTCCCATTATGGCAGGTTGATGTAGGCAATAGACCAGTAACTGGCCTCAGATTCAAGTTGCAAGGCAGAGAAAGTAACTGCTTGACCATTCACTTGCAGCACCTCCCTTCATTACCCAAATCCTTCCCACTTTTGGACAACCCAAACATTTATTTAGCCTGTGAATCCAATAATTGCAACTTCCATAAAAAGGTTAAATGGAACTGCTGTTCATATGTTTGTGCAGCACCTGTTGAAACAGATGATCCTGTCTGCATTGTCACAGGATGCCAATTACAAGTGGAAAACAAGTGTCTCTTTCTACGGCTGCGCTTCTCAAAAGTTACTGGTGCTACCCTTCAGAAACAACCTGAATGGGATGGTTCGCCCAGTTTTGACCAATTCGACAGCAAATCTAGTGGCATATTAGCTTGTTTCTTCAACCGGGGAATGGGGAATCATCCAAAGACAGGTGATGTAACTATAGGTTCTAGCTCGTATTCTGTTGACCGGCCGGAACCAGTGAAAACACCTAAGCTTCAAAGGTTTGTTAACATAACGGAGATGATCAGAGGAGGAGAAGATACACCAGGGTACTGGGTTGTGTCAGGAGCAAGGCTTGCTGTCCAGAATGGGAAAATTCATCTCTTTGTTAAGTATTCACTATTGAGCATTGTTGTATAGAGTAAAATTGAAGCAGCATAGCATTTTTTTCTTAAGCTCTAGTTTCACTCCTGAATTTTGTTGCATAGGGTGAAAATTTAAGTGCTTAGTTACCATAATACAAGCATATGCAAACATCATAGTTACTGTATCAGTATAACAGTACAACTAACAATTTCCATTACACGTATGAGATTCTATTGCCTTTCTTTGTCAGAAAATACCATTAACACCTCAATTTGTGGTATCATGATGCAATTGAGAATAGTTTACGTATGATAGATGTTTAACTATATTACCTGACATATCTTTTAAGTCTCTTTGTTGCTCTGAATAATCTGGGTTTCGATTTCTGGTGGGAAGATAAGTTTACAGCTAATTAAATCCATCATGGATAGCTTGAAAATTGAAACCATCAGTTGTCCGTGACTTAAAAGTCGATGGTAAACATTTCAAGTTGGTGGTACTGAGTTTTTATATTCATCTCGTCCCATGGAATGTACCAACCCACATTAACCATTCATATTTGTTTGTTTTGCTTTATAATTTAGTTTTTCATTTTTTGTCCTAATTCCACTAACCCTTAAGCGTGTAAGTTGTGCATAGATAAGTTATTAACATCCGTAATGAGGCACCAGAGTAAAACCAACAAAACTCTTAAGATTTGCAGTAGTTATCAGAACTTTAGGTTTTTGTACCCTGGATAACACGTTATCACCATGGATTTTAACATGGAAAAAGGAAAAGCTTAAAAGATGAAATAACATGTTGTGAACCAGGTTACTAACAAAAACCACAGAACAATTCTGGACCGAGGGCTCCTTTTGGGATTGGGGAACCTAAAGTCAGGTCTTCCAAGTTGAAGTGGGAATAAATGACACTAAACCAATAGATTATTGATGAGGCCAGGGCTTACTAAGTCAATGAGATTTATGCTCTTAATTAGAACTAAACTTTCAACAATTCAACAAAATTCTAGTTACATAAAACGGGTTGGAATAAATCAACTCAAACAAGATTCAAGAATCTGATACTATAATATGGCAGGCATAAAAAGAAACTATCATAAAAAGCAGTTAAAAGAGCTAATCAATATATAAAGAGTATAGGCAAAAGTCATATAGCTAAAATTCATTCCTCATCCTCCTCATCTCCATCACCACCAGCAGCCTTCTTAGCAGCAGCGCTGTGGTTCTTTCTCTTCACCCTTCCAGGAGCCTTCTGTATTTTTCTCTGTTTTCCGCTGTTGTTTATACTTCCGCAGAAATCCTTATCACTACTCTTGTTTGCTAAATAAAGCCTTGTATTCCAATGTGTTGGTTTTTTATCATTTAGGGATATTATTCATGTTAGGACATTCACCCTGCTCCTATTAACGCAGTAAATTATCAGCACACTAAGATAAAAACTAAGTGCTAGCGTTCTAAATTAATACAAGGGTAAAAGCAAGCTCGTATGGTTATTAATGACAGTAGGAGTGAAATAAAAATAATGGCACGTTCTATTTTGGGAGCAAGGGAGATGTATTTAGGAAAGCATTAGAAACTAACTTGTTGGGAATTTCTTGAAAGTTTTATCAAAAGGAAAAATGCTAGCAAGTAAGCTTCCTTCAGCCATGTTTCATTTTCAAAGTTGCATATTAAAGACTTAGCTATAGCTACAACTTCATGTTACAAAATCTATGTGCTGTGCTGGTGAAATAGCTGGCCCAGTTCTGCTCGTATTAGTTGTGGTCACGGTCTATCATTTCTACATGATTGACAAAATGGAAAGAGAGAGTTAAAGAAGGATTAAAAGGTTTTTGGAGGACTACAAAGATCCTAAACCTGCTAGGTACTCCTTTAATGATATAAAGAGGATTACAAATCAGTTTAAGGATGAGCTGAGTCAAGGAGCTTATGGAACTTGAAAAACTTTGTGTAGCAGTTACAGAATGCAAAGTAATGCAGCAAGAAAGGTTAAACCAGAAAGAAAGAACTAGAGAGAAAACGTTGAGAGAAGAGTTAGAGAGAAAAACGATTCTGAATATTATGAATCTTCATTGATTGAAATCAGTACAAGTTACAGTTTACATAATCCAAAGAATAACAGAAATAAGATTACACAGCTGGCATACCAGCTCAGCTTAATGACAGCTGTGTTAACTTCCTAACTAATTGCCTAAAGCTAACTGACTAACCACCTAGCCTTTATCCAGTGGTGACACCTGTTCCTTCTTCTGTAACTGCTTAACATCCCCCCTCAAACTGACAGGACGAGGAAGGACTGTAAGTTTGGTTCTGTTGGATAGCAAACTGGCTGTGGACAAAGGTTTAGTGAGTACATCAGCAGCTTGATCAGCAGAAGGGATATGGCAAATGGAAAGAGAATGGTTATGAACCTTTTCTCCAATGAAATGGCAGTCAATCTCAATGTGTTTAGTACGAGCATGCATAATTGGATTAGCAGCTAAGAAGGTGGCACTGAGATTGTCACAAAGTAACAGAGGAACATCTGGTAATTTGCAGTGTAATTCCTTAAGAAGAGACTGAAGCCACTGAACTTCAGAAGCAGCATTAGCCATGGCACGATATTAGACCTCTGTACTAGACCTGGAGACTACCTTCTACATACCTGAGCTCCAAGACACAAGACTATGGCCAAGAAAAATAGCATGACCATTGGTGCTGCGTCTGTCATCAGGACAGCCAGCCCAGTCAGAGTCTGAGTAAGTAATGAGAGGTAGAGCAGCAGTAGGTGTCAAGGTGAGACCAAAATGGACAGTACCTTTGAGGTATCGCAACACTCTCTTGACTGCTTTAAAGTGTACATCAGTGGGACAGCTGAGAAAATGACATAACCTGTTCACTGAGTAAGAGATATCAGGCCTAGTTATAGTGCAGTACTGCAATGCACCAACCAAGCTTTGATAGAGAGCAAGAACTGAAAGAGTATTAGAGCTTATCATAGGCGTGGGAACTAGTTTAGAATTCAATGCACCAACCAAGCTTTGATAGAGAGCAAGAACTGAAAGAGGGTTGCCATGAGTAAGAGAAAGAGTATTAGAGCTTATCATAGGCGTGGGAACTAGTTTAGAATCAGTGAGACCAGCCTTATGAAGTAAGTCAGTAATGTACTTTGATTATGAAGCATGTTTGGGAGCCATGTGGTCTCAATGCCCAGAAAGTAATGCAAGGAGCCTAAATCCTTGAGAGAAAACTGAGCATTAAGTGATGAAGTAAGGCATTGAATGGCTTGCAGATTTGAGCCAGTGAGGATAATGTCATCCACATAAACCAAGAGATAGAGAATGTCCTTGGCAGATTTGACCACAAACAGTGAGTTATCAGAGACAGTACATGTAAGACCCCAAGCCACTAGAGTATTTCTGAGTTTGGTAAACCATGCTCTAGGGGCCTGTTTTAATCCATAAAGAGCCTTTTTTAATCTACAGACATGATGAGGGAAGTGAGGATCCACAAAGCCTTGAGGTTGTGTCATATACACTTCTTCTGCCAAATCACCATTAAGGAAGGCATTGTTGACATCTAATTGTTGTACTGACCAACCACGGGATAAAGCAAGAGTAAGAACCACGCGTATGGTAGCTGGCTTAACTACTGGACTGCAAGTCTCAAAGTAATCAATGCCATGTGTTTGAGTATAGCCCTAAGCTACCAACCATGCCTTATACTTGTCTATGGAGCCATCAGCTTTATATTTTAGTTTATAGACCCATTTACAGCCAACCACATTCTTATCAGCAGGGCAGGGAACCAACTCCCAAGTGTGATTATTTTGTAAAGCCTGAAATTCAGTAGTCATGGCCTCTTGCCAGGGAACAACTGTACTAGCTTGCTTGTATGTAGAGGGTTCAGACATAGCAGAAAGACTGGTAGCTGCATAAGACTTAGGTTTGTAGATGCCATGTTAGCTGCGAGTGACCATGCGAGTGGGAGGTGGTGGTGAAGGTTGGATAACTGAGTGGAGAGTAGGGTGAGGGACTGAACCAGATTTAGTAGAAGGAGCAGTAGACATACCATCAGTAGGTACACCAGGGGGAAGTGATTCAGTAGGTCAAGCATTTGACGAAGGTGGTAACTGTGATGAATGTGATAACTGGGG
>QAOA01003342.1:0-12871 GCA_003255065.1 Cercis canadensis | reverse complement strand
AATACTTTAAATTGTGGCATTATTTTAATTGGGCTAAATCTTCTTTGGTCAAGCGATTCATGCTGTATTTTTAGAATCATTCGACATGTTTTGTCTTTAATCTCTTCGAGATATTTGATTTCCACAAAAAAANAAAAAAAAAAAAAAAAAAAGAACAAAACAAAACAAAAAGAAAAAGAAAAAGAAGAGAAAGAGAGAGAAAATAATTAAAACTCATGCATTACCTTTTCAATCAACTTGACAGTCTAGTCAAGCTTTTCATATGCATTTTACTTGACAGTTTGGTTAAGGTCCTTGCCGTCACCCATGTTATAACTCTGTCAGTTTAGTGCTCACATGATAAACGGCTTGTCTATGTGGCAATAAAAGAAGCTGATGTGATGCCAAAGTGGCACAAAAATTGTCACTTCATCGTTTTTTCTCTTGAAGTTTGAAGTTAATAAAGATGCCAATATAGCAATTTTTATGCCACTTTGACGTCACGTTAGCTTCTTTTATTACCACATAGACAAGTTGTTTGTTAAATGAGCACTAAATTGATAGAGTTATAACTTAAGGTGATGGTAGGGACCCAATTAAAAAAAATTTAAACTATAAGTGCCCCAAAAGAGGGAAAAAAATTATAGGGACCTTATTCAAAATTAGTCTAAACTATATGAACCTACATTACATTTAAACTAATGTTTTAAAAATCAGATCAGACTAGACAATTTGACCGGTTCAACCGGTTCAGTTAGGAGGACAAACCATTTGAGCAATTGAACTAGTAAAAACCGATGAACTGGTACCAATTTTCAATAACCGGATGGTTTTTTTTAATTTTGTTTTTTGCTAAAACGTCGTCGTCGTTTTGACTGAGGGATTTTCATTCCTAATTCCAGCTCACGTACAACAATCATTTCTCCATTCTCTTCTTCTCTTTTCCCCCATTCCTTCTCCACTCTCAACCTTAATCTCCATTCAACCTCTGGTAGACACCATCAACACTGGTAGACACATCGGCGTTCTCCTGTTTTCGCCACCAGTGAATCCTTCTTTATTAGTATTTCACTATTTGTTTTCTTGATTCAGCTTAGCCTCTTTCTTCCTTATGCTTGAAATTTTTATTTTAGTGACTCTAACTTGATCAAAGTTAGGATTTTGTGTGTATGTTTGTGTTGATTAATTTACTTTGTGCTTGTGTTTAACTTATTAATGAAATGGTACAAGTTAGAAGTTTTGTTCTTTCTGTTTAGCCTTTGTTTGACGATGAAAAATCTTAAGGAAGAAAACAAATTATGTAATTTAGAAAATAGAAACAAAAATTTTCCCCTCAACTAGCCTCAAATTATTATTTCACATTTTTCAAGAAACAAATTGTGCTTGTGTTTAACTTACTAATG
Source organism: Cercis canadensis (assembly GCA_003255065.1). Classification (NCBI taxonomy): domain Eukaryota; kingdom Viridiplantae; phylum Streptophyta; class Magnoliopsida; order Fabales; family Fabaceae; genus Cercis; species Cercis canadensis. Next base: position 11,489 of record QAOA01003342.1, on the reverse strand, counting down.
AGAAATGGGTTCGAAATATAGTTCTCTAGTTGCTGTTCTCTTGTTACTAGTGCATTCTCTGGTGCTGCTGCACCCAGTAATGGAATGATCAGAGTTGGATTGAAAAAGAAGAAACTGGACCAAAGCAATATGCTTACTGGACGTATTGACTCTAAGGAAGAACAAACAGTGGGAGACGTTACTAAAAGTTATCATCTTCATGGTAGTTATGGGAATTATGATGACTCAGTTATTATTGGCTTAAAAAACTGGTAGTTATCATCTTCATTGTGACCTTCAGTGTATAGTTTGACTACGTTGCTTTATGTATCTATCTTAATCTATTATTATAACATTCAGTTATGCCGCAAGTAACGCAGAGCCCTGTGAATGTGATGATTAATTGTTCAAGTCTGAACATTGTCTTTGTCTTTTTTCTTTTGTGTTTTGAGTTAGTGAGTGAGTGAAGAAAGCAAAGTTGATTAATTGCTAAGAATTCAAATTCAATGTGATCTTCCATTGCGGGAGAAAAAGGGCATTTGGGATACCATTTTCACCTCTTTTCAGCGCAATACATTCTCCTGATGAATCAATAAGAAATTGACAGAAAAAAAGTTGCTAGTGAAGTGAGATGAATATGACAGCCAAATGTCTTCTAAAGTAGGATTTCTCTTTAGAAACTACAAACAATCTTTGCATCAAAGCCATTGACCTTCAAATCAACGACCACACTTTCAGCTTACCTATGCCATGCATAGCTAATTTACCTTCTTTTACCATTTGAATTATACTAAATAACTAAGTTATATAGCATGCATGTAGATAAAACTCAATTTTTTTTTTTGTTATAAATAAATAAAGTTAAATTTTTTAGTCGAGAATATAAAAGAATGGTAATTCAAACTTAGAAGTAGGACCACAAATTTTTGAAAAGATTCCCGAACCAATTGAGAAATAAAACTCAATCTAAAACTCTAACTTCTTAACGTATATGATATGTCATTATTTTTGGGGAGAATAGCTAGGGCTATTAATATTGAATGTTAAATGCAAACCATAGTTTACCAACAAAGGTTGGCCTGAGTGGAAAGGGCTCTGGTCACTTAAGCAAGTAGTTTCGAGTTCGAGCCCTTGTGGATGCAGCAAACCTTCTTAGGAGAGAGGTTCCCGCTATAAAGAGCACCTGACAATACTTCGAAGGATTAGTCCTAGGTAAAGTCTGATACCTCAACTAAAGACAAAAAAAAATGCAAACCATAGTTTGGGATTGCCTATGGCCCTATAGTTTGGTATCTATAGGCACCTATTCTTGCCTTTCCAAAACTGTGAATTTTTCTCAAAAGCTAGGAGTACTCTTCATCTACCATAGATTGCCTGGGGTGCCCAAATTTGATTTACCGTACTCAATTACAACTTCTGTTTCTAACATATATACAAAAATTGATTATTCTTTGCCTTAAGATATAAGCATGTCATATGACTTAATTAATCAATTTCTTTTTTGAGTAAAATCCTTTTTTCGTCTATGAAAAATGACATTGGTGACAATTTAGTCATTCAATCATTTTTTGTGACAATTTAGTTCTTGAATATTAATTCTATACACCAGTTTAGTCCATCGGCCTACTCAGCGCTCAACGACAGAAAGTCAACAGAAAACTAAACCAGCATATGAAATTAACATTTAAGGATTAAATTGTCATTAAAAATGATTTAATAACTAAATTATTATCAATGTCATCTTTCAAGGACGAAAAAGAGTTTTACTCTTTTTTTGTTTTGTTTTATTTGTCTAGTTATATACTGTCATTTTGTTCTGTTACCTAAAATGACATGCCAACCATTTTGTGGCCCCTTATTCTAACCTCCTTTAGTTAAGATCTACGTGGAACATCATGTGTGGTACTTCTTCCCACATGATTATGCTGAATCCTATTTGAAATTATTAACGTTAAAGATTTGTGACCCATGATTTTGACAAACTTGGGTGTTGGAGTGGACATCACCTACATCCTTTTCATGGTAACTTCCTTCGAAAAGTCACATTTCCCATCAAGGAAAGACAACAAGGTCTACATGGTTAACTTTGGTTAGTGACATAACACCCACCTCACCCGAGTCATAGATTCGATTATTGCACTCGATTTGTTATGTAAGAATTATTGTGAAGTAAATTTGAGTTGTCAGTTAAAGTTTCAATAAACATGGTCATAGTGAGGTCAACAAGATCAAAATATTATTAACGGCATTAATATAATCGGTAATTGAGTGTGGTAATTATTTTTAAGATTTATAAATTTTGTGTTCGAAATAAAAATTATAATTAAAACNATATATATATATATATATATATATATATATATATCATCAACTACTGTGTATTTATGAAGGACAACAAAAGTATCTCTAATACTAAATATCTACACATTAACTAGTAAGAATTATAGAATAACCACAGGTTAGGAAAAACCACTACTAGCTATCTATCCTGTCTTAGGCAGTTTTAATATTCACATTTTTATACAATACTGTATAAAATCACCTCAAAAAATAAATTGTAGTTTAGTTACCCACCAATAAATATTATTATTTAAGTTACCTTAGAATAATTATCTCTTAACTTTTCTCTAATTTAAGCAATACCCATGGAAATGTTTGAAGGGAAAACAGCGTTGGCTATTTCCAATGAGCTATAGTAGTATAGCTAGCTGACCACTCCGCGGCTCTGCCTAACATAAAGATTTACGACGACGACTTCTTCTTCTTCTTGTTTAGTAATTAATTAATTTATTAACCAACAGTCACATTCGCACATGGATTATTCAATCGTTAGGCGACATGGCATTACATTACTCACTTATGTTCTCACCATTCCAAATTAGTTAACTCGACTATAAATCAGTAGTTACAAAAAATTTTTTTGTAAAAAGAGTGTTTTGTATTTAAAGTCTTTTATTGATAAAATGAAGGTCTCAAAATCCTTTCAACATAAAATTACAGCTGTTGATGTTTCGACAACGAAATCTTAAAGCATGGATGACTCACCCCAAGTTTGATAAGTTTGTCTCCATTCAAAAGTTGAGATTAAACTCTTGTTCTTGAATTTTAAAAAAAAAACAAAAAACAATACATTTATTATTAGCATTATTATTATTATTAAATTTCAACTCTTAAATATATCAAAAACCAGTTGTTTTAGTCAAATGTTTTTTAATAATATTGCATACATCTTCTTTTCATACGCGAAACGTAAATTGAAAAACAATAACGTCAACATTATTATTCGTGCTTATTGGGCTATTCTTTTTTATCACATGGCTGCCATATACATTTGGAATAGAAAAAAATAAAAAATTGTACTAACAAGCTTACTTTCCTGTGTGATATTTTCTAAGAATCTTATAATAAATCTAACTACTTGTCATTATTAAGATTATCAATTAACATATATATTATTTTAAACATGAGATTTTGTTTAAACCAAATGAACTTCTAAAGTAATATGGACGGAAAATCTATTATATAATGAGTTCCGTATCCTATTAGCAAATTAATTTTAAGTAAGCAAGCAAGAGTAGGAAAGAAGAAAAGGCTATTTCCATGGATTTAATGAATTGTTAATTAAACAACACCTTTTCTTCAAGGAGTGATATGCATGCACATGAACACTTATAATCTCTTTGTTTGAATATTATATTTGCTATATAAATTGGATTATTTTCAAGGTTAAATTAAATATCAATGTTGATCTTTTTCATTCTAGCCAGGAAAAAAAAAAGGAAAAGTTTAAAAAAATCTCTTCAATTATACTTTATGTGTGATTTATTCTCAAAACTAAAAGAAATTACAAAATACCTACTTGAACTATAAAAATGTGTAGAATACCCGCAGACCCAAACGGCACTGCCACGGGCACCGGCACCGGCACCAGCGATAGCAACAGCAGAGCAACCACCAATGGAATTTCGAGTATCATAAAAGAATAAATACTAAGATTTTCCTTTTTCAACTACCAAACAGAGCAGAAAAACACAACTTTTATACAATCGAGCTTCTTAACACCCTCGGTCTCCATAAAGACCCCACTTTCTTCATCTTCCCTCTGCCTCTTCATGGGTAAATCAGTGGACCCAACGCCGGTCTCTGCGGCCATGGCCGTAGGAAAGGCCACACACACTGTGCTCTTGCTAGTTTCAAAGCTATTTTGACATTTCCCTAGTCAAAATCTCATTCTTCCTCTCCCCTTTTGCTCTCAAAATCCCTCATCTTCAATCCATGATCGAAGGCCTCTAGAGGGATTTACTGGGTGCCCTTATGTAACTGAGTTGTTAACAATTGTTGGGTTTGAATATTTGGGCAAAAAACCTTTGCTTTGAACTTATGAAAGTGGTGATGATGGCTGTGGCGGTGGCGACACTACTGCTGAGTGCTGGTCTATTTGTTGGAGGTTGAAGATGACAAAATTTAAATATTATACTTTGTCCCTTAAAAATTTTCAAATATTACTGTTTGACTTTGATTTTATAAATATATTTTTATTTATGCTCCTATAAATTGTATTATGACTCATAATTAGTGATTAATTACATCACTTGCCACACACAGTCCATTTGGGTCTTGGAAGTATTCTATATATTTTTATAGTTCAAGTAAGTCTTTTGTAATATTTTTTAATTTTAGGGGTAAATAGGATATAGTTGAAAGAGTTTTTTTAAACTTTTTTTCAAAAAAAAATCTGTCTAAAAAAATATCTTTAATTATTTTTTTTTAAATAAGGAAAGTGAAAGAGATCTCTGCTTCCACTGTCTTTGGAGCCATACATTCTCTATGGGCCTTAAGATAACTTGGGCCCTTTTGGTTTTTTAGTAGAAATAGATAGAAAAAAAAAAAAAAGAGAGTATTCATTGTGATAATTGGTGTTCATTGTGACCTTCAGTTTATAGTTTGACTACATTGTTGTATCTATCTATCTTCATCTATTATAACATTCAGTTACGCCGCAAGTAACGTAGAGCAATGTGAATGTGATGATTAATTCTTCAAGAATGAAACTACCATCATACTCTTGACATATTTCCATCTATAAATAGTCCACTTCAATAAGTATAAAGACTTTTAACTTCCTTTTCATTTATTACTATTTTTAGTTTGGATCGATTTAACTTGACTTTCGGAGCATGAGTATTTCAACCCGGCCCCTTAGCTCATTCTTGTTAACTATGCAACTCAAGTTCCTAGCCCATACTCGATCTCAAGCACTCTGCTTGACTTGCAGTTTCAAATCCTGAATGCATGATCATTGTATGAACAATGTTAAATAAAATAAGAGTCGATGTTACTAAGTTGGCATAATAAGCATTAGCTTTTGAGAATTTACTTTGAAGTAATTCCAAGATTCTTATGATAAGAGTTCGGAGGAGTTCAAGTGGAAAAGTTTAAAAGGAAACACTCTCAAAGTTTTCATGGCAACTAAGAGCCATTGATTGATGAGCACACTATAATCTCAAATCGAGTGAGCTTACATGGTATGTTTAAGTGTTTGGTTAAAAAGCAAAAGACTTTAAAATGTGGCATTATTTTGATTGGGCTAAATCTTCTTTGGGCAAGCGATTCATGTTGCATTTTTAGAATCATTCAACATTTTTTGTCTTTAATCTCTTAAACAAAACAAAACAAAAAGAAAAAGAAGAGAAAGAGAAAGAGAGAAAAGAATTAAAACTCATGCATTATCTTTTCAATCAACTCAACAGTCTAGTCGAGCTTTTCATATGCATTTTACTTAACAGTTCGGTCAAGGTTCCTGCCATCAACCCTGTTATAACTCTGTCATGCTCACATGACAAATAGCTTGTCTATGTGGCAATAAAATAATCTAACGTGACGCCAAATGGCACAAAAATTGTCATCTCATCATCTTTTCTCTTGAAGTTTGAAGTTGGTAAAGATGCTGAGGTGGCAATTTTTGTGCCACTTTGGCGTCACGTTAACTTCTTTTACTGTCACATAGACAAGTCGTTTGCCATGTGAGCACTAAATTGATAGAGTTATAACTTAGAGTGATAGTAGAGATCCAATTAAAAAAAAATCTAAAGAGAANAGAGAAAAAAAAAATTATAGGGACCTGATTCAAAATTCGTCCAAACTATGGGAACCTACATTACATTTAAACTAATATTTTAAAAATCAGGCTGGACCGGGTGATTTGACCGATTTAACCAGTTCGATTAGGAGGGCAAACCATTTGAGCGGTTGAACTAGTAAAAACTGGTGAACGGTACCGGTTTTCAATAACCAGACGATTCAAAGATTATTTTTTTAAAAAAAAATTTCAAAACGGTGTCATTTTGGCTGAGGAATTTTCATTCCCAATTTTAGCTCACGCACAACAAGCCTTTCTCCATTCTCTTCTTCTCTTTTCCCTCATTCCTTTCCACTCTCAACCCTAATCTCCATTCAACCTTCGACGAACACCCATTAACACCGGCAGACACATCGGCATTCTCCTATTTTCAATACCGGTGAGTCCCTCTATATTAATATTTCAGTATTTTGTTTTCTTGATTTAGCTTAGCCTCTTTCTTCCTTATGCTTGAAATTTTAATTTTAGTGACTGTAACTTGATCAAAGTTAGGATTTTGTGTGTATGTTCGTGTTGATTACTTTACTTTGTGCTTGTGTTTAACTTATTAATGAAATGGTACAAGTTAGAAGTTTTGTTCTTTTTGTTTAGCCTTTGTTTGACGATGAAAAATCTTAAAGGAAGAAAACAAATTATGTAATTTAGAAAATAGAAACAAAAATTTTCCCTTCAACTAGCCTCAAATTATTGTTTCACATTTTTCAAGATACAAATTGTGCTTGTGTTTAACTTACTAATGAGATTGATTTCTAAAAAAGAATATGCCTTACGAATTATTCTACAGCACTCAAAATGGGTTCGAAATATAGTTCTCTAGTTGCTGTTGTCTTGTTAGTAGTGCATTCTCTGGTGCTGTCTGCAACCAGTAATGGAATCATCACAGTTGGATTGAAAAAGAAGAAATTGGACCAAAGCAATATGCTTACTGGACGTAAGAACAAACAGTGGGAGACGTTACTAAAAGTTATCATCTTCATGGTAGTTATGGGAACCATGATGACTCAATTATTATTGGCTTAAAAAACTGGTAGAGGATAGGTTAAAAAAGGAAAATACATTCATATGCAAAATAGACAACAAGAGAAACAAACAGAAAGGCAGAAAGAGACATAGATGCACCTTCCAATTTTTATATGATGTACTGTTATTTGAACTAGTTAATCTTTTACATGTTGTACTATTATTTGAACTAGTTAATTTTTATATGATGTACTGTTATTTGAACTAATTTGGTATATTTAGTGCTTACTACTGTATCAATTGGTATAGGAGATGATAGTTATGAAAGTGGCGAGATTGACTTAAGTGAAGCACATGCTTGGTTCAACCAAGATCCTCCTCAATTTGAGAAGAATGCATGAAGATTGGCAAATATGTTTGATGACTTAAGTTTGTGCTATGGATTTTGTTTTGAGACTTTGAGTTTGAGATTATGTTTGTCTTTGAATTGTGAGTTTGAGACTTGCGTTTGACTATAAGTTATGATTATATTAAATGTTGAATTCTTTGTAAATTAGTTTGAATAAATTTTAAATATTTTTCTTTATTTTGTAGTCATTTTTGGTTATTTTATAAACAATATGCTATATACTTGTATTCTAAATTTTTAAAAATATGTTTTTAATGACACCAGTTTGACCATTTAGTCCAATCGGTCCAATTGGTCATTTTTTGTTAATATATAAATGACATGTGTACAAGTTAAATATTTTTAAATTTATTTAAAAAATAAAATATAAAATTTATATATATTTGTCACGTCAATAAAATATAACATATTCATGTAGTATCATAGAATTCTCATTGATTTATAGTACTTTGTCTTTATCGATCTCAAACTATCAGAATGGTGAGAGTCATTACCAATAGGGTTTCGATTTGTTCCCTCCGATGAGTACCTAATCGTTGATTTGTTGGTAAACAAGGTGTTTGATGGATTGCCCTTTCCCTATCACTACTTTTAGAGATCAATCCCTACGACTGTGATCCTCATCAGCTTCCATTCTGTGAGTTCCAAATTCACTGCTACTTTCAATTCGTAATTCCATATGTAATGTTGTGGTTTCAGAGGTTAGTGTGACTATAATTTTTTTCAATTGCAGTTTGCTATTCGCACATTTTTGAACTGTTCACAATACAACCACAATTTAAAATCCCTCGTATAGTTAGATAGCCAGGGTTCAGTGTCCCATGATATCTGTTTTCAAGTTCTCTTGGTTAATTATTAGATAACTTTCAATTCGATGTTGGTTAATTAGCAAGAGGGATATTACTCCTTCACCAGTAAAGAGCCAATAAACTCAGAAGAAACAGGTACAAGTCGAACTACTCAGGGAGGTTACTGGAAGCAAAGTAAAAAGGATGTGAAGGTTATATATTAGTGAGGAAAAAATTGTTGGGTTCTATTGGGGAAAGGAGCCAAATGGAGAAAAAAGCGAGTGAATCATGAACAAGTATAGGCTCAATCCAACTATATTTCCACATCAAGCATTTAGTGATTGTCTTCTTGCCAAGGTTGGTATATCATAGTTACTATATATATTCTTCAGTTCATGTTGCAGTAGATTCAAATTTCCTGTGAAAAAGAAAACACTCTAGGGTAAATTTGTTGACATTATTTCATTTGTTCTTTTCAGATAGAAAGGTTTTTTTTATGCAAAATTCAAAATTTGGCAACATATTATTACTCGATATGACAGTAGAACAACTTACAAGTCCTAAATTCTTTCTCAATCTAGCAAGTGAAAGAGGTCTCTGCTTCCACTGTCTTTGGGGCCCATATATTCTCTATGGGCCTTAAGATAACTTGGGCCCTTTTGGTTTTTTAGTAGAAATAGATAGGGAAAAAAGAAAGAGTATCCATTCTGATAATTGGTGTTCATTGTGACCTTCAGTTTATAGTTTGACTACGTTGCTTTATGTATCTATCTTAATATATTATTATAACATTCAGTTATGCCGCAAGTAACGCAGAGCCCTGTGAATGTGATGATTAATTCTTCAAGTCAGAACATTGTCTTTGTCTTTTTTTCATCTTTTGTGTTTTGGGTTAGTGAGTGAGTGAAGAAAGCAAAGTTGATTAATTGCTAAGAATTCAAATTCAATGTGATCTTCCATTGCGGAGAATTCAAAGGGCATTTGGGATACCATTTTCACTTCTTTTCAGCGCAATACATTCTCCTGATGAATCAATAAGAAATTGACAGAAAAAAAGTTGCTAGTGAAGTGAGATGAATATGACAGCCAAATGTCTTCTAAAGTAGGATTTCTCTTTAGAAACTAAAAACAATCTTTTTGAATCGAAGCCATTGACCTTCAAAAATTGAGTTTTTAATCTATGTATTTGTCTCTACTCTCTAGTAGCTGATTTTTCTTTTTCAAGTCACAATTTTTTTTCTCAAATCAATGATCACACTTTCAGCTTACCTATGCCATGCATAGATAATTTACCTTCTTTTACCATTTGAATTATGCCTAAATAACTAAGATATATAGCATGCATGTAGATAAAACTCAATTTTGTTTTTGTCATAAATAAATAAAGTTAAATTTTTTAGTCGAATGGTAATTCAAACTTAGAAGTAAGACCGCAACTTTTTTAGAAGATTCCTGAACCAATTGAGAAATAAAACTCAATCTAAAACCCTAACTTCTTAACCTATATGATATATTGATATGTCATTATTTTTGGGGAGAATAGCTAGGGCTATTAATATTGAATGTTAAATGCAAACCATAGTTTGGGGGTGCCTATGGCCCTATAGTTTGGTATCTATAGGCACCTATTCTTGCCTCTCCAAAACTGTGAATTTTTCTGAAAAGCTAGCAGTACTCTTCATCTACCATATATTGCCTGGGTGCCCAAATTTGATTTACCGTACTCAATTACAACTTCTGTATCTAACATATATACAAAAAAAATTGATTATTCTTTGCCTTAAGATATAAGCATGTCATATTAATTACTTAATTAATCAATTTCTTTTTTTTTTGTTTTATTTGTCTAGTTATATACTGTCATTTTGTTCTGTTACGTAAAATGACATGCCAACCATTTTGTGGCCCCTTTTTCTAACCTCCTTTAGTTAAGATCTAAGTGGAACATCATGTGTGGTACTTGTTCCCACATGATTATGCTGAATCCTATTTGAAATTATTAACGTTAAAGATATGTGACCCATGATTTTGACAAACTTGGGTGTTGGAGTGGACATCACCTACATGCTTTTCATGGTAACTTCCTCAGAAAAGTCACATTTCCCATCAAGGAAAAACAAGGTCTATATGGTTAACTTTGGTTGGTGATATAACACCCACCTCACCGGAGTCATAGAAGCGATTATTGTGAAGTAAATTTGAGTTGTCAGTTAAAGTTTCAATAAACATGGTCATAGTGAGGTCAACAAGATCAAAATATTATTAACGGCATTAATATAAAAGTAAAACTTTTTTTTAGTCCTTGAAAAATGCAGTCACTGACAAATTCATCCACCAAAAATTTTTGGTGACAATTTGGTTCTTGAATTATTATTTCGCTTACAAATTAATCATCCGATAAGCAAGATCAGTGAAAAGAAAATGAGGACTTGAATGACAAAAGGAGGGCTTAAACATAGCTAGGCAAGATCAGTGAAAAAAAAATTAGGAAAAGGGTCTGCAGAGGTTCAGAACTTTTCTCATTAAAATACTAGAGGACTAATTTGTCAGACAGAATAATAATTCAATGACCAATTTATCACTACAAATTTTTGGAGGACAAATTTGTCAATAGTTATATTTTCTAAGGACTAAAAAAAGATTTTACTCTTAATATAATTGGTAACTGAGTGTGGTACTTATCTTTAAGATTTATAAGTTTTTTTTGTTGGAAACAAAAATCATAACCAAAACACAAATATATTATATATATATATCATCAACTACTGTGTATTTATGAAGGACAACAAAAGTATCTCTAATACTAAATATCTACACATTAACTAGTAAGAATTATAGAATAACCACAGGTTAGGAAAAACCACTACTAGCTATCTATCCTGTCTTAGGCAGTTTTAATATTCACATTTTTATACAATACTGTATAAAATCACCTCAAAAAATAAATTGTAGTTTAGTTACCCACCAATAAATATTATTATTTAAGTTACCTTAGAATAATTATCTCTTAAATTTTCTCTAATTTAAGCAAAATACCCATGGAAATGTTTGAAGGGAAAACAGCGTTGGCTATTTCCAATGAGCTATATAGTAGTATAGCTAGCTGACCACCCCGCGGCTCTGCCTAACATAAAGATTTACGACGACGACTTCTTCTTCTTCTTGTTTAGTAATTAATTAATTTATTAACCAACTGTCACATTCGCACATGGAT
>QAOA01003340.1:99607-125437 GCA_003255065.1 Cercis canadensis | reverse complement strand
TTTTTTTTTTTTTTGTTATAAACAAAGTTTAGGGTAAGGGGAGGCTACCCCATTCTGAAGTCAAGGCATGCCACAAGCCTCAGCAAGGGCTGACAGTAGGACTTACAGATTGCCCACCAAAGGGAGATCTAAGTATATTTCTTTCCATGATATGTAGCAGTCTTGTTGCTTTTTCCTCCCTCATATGAGAATTTATATTCCTGTAGATTCTATGAGAGAGCGCAGGCGTTGATACATGGAGATTTACACACCGGTTCTGTCATGGTCACTCCTGAATCAACTCAAGTTATTGATCCTGAATTTGCATTTTATGGACCAATGGGTTTTGATGTTGGAGCATTTTTAGGAAACTTGATTTTGGCTTTCTTTGCTCAAGATGGACATGCTGATGAAGTGAATGATCGAAAAGTAGGTCATGTTTTCTTGATCTCTGTAGCTCTGTATCTGATTTAGGTGCTTCTTTGGTTTATGATCTCTAAACAGCCTTAACTAGTTCTTAATTGAAACAACACCATGTCATGTAGACATACAAGGAGTGGATTCTCAAGACAATTGAAGACACTTGGAATCTTTTCCACTCAAAATTTATTGCGCTTTGGGATGAACACAGAAATGGTTCTGGTGAGGCATATCTTCCAGCAATTTATAACAATCCTGAAGTTCAGCTGCTTGTACAGAAGAAATACATGACAGATTTGTTTCATGATACTCTTGGATTTGGTGCTGCCAAAATGATAAGGTAAGAAAACAGATCATAAATTCTTAACTTTACCATTATGATATATATTTTACATGTTTATGATATCTAGGTATTATTTTATTTGGTTTTGCTGAAAGGTTATTTGGCAATCTACAATACCTGGTTTGATTTTACAATCTTTACGCATGGGATTTTGAGCACTAAACCAATGCTTTTGCAGCTGAATAATTCATTATCTGAAAATGTTATAATTCAAGAGATGTTTAAGTGATGCACATTTTGTTTATGGCTTCTATTGTTTTAGTTGTCAATCTTGCCTTGTGTCTTGCCCCATGTTTTAATTGCTTAGTTCCATTTCACTATCTGTGATTTAAGATTTCTCTTCTTAAAAACCTTGCTAACTTTTTTCATAACTGATATAGCAAGCCTAAATAAGGTCTAAGAATCTAATTTGGAATGAACTTAGATTCTTTTTTTTTTTTTCTGGGTTCAAACACGGAACCCACAAGTTTTGAAGATGACCTCAATATCACTCTGCCACAGGCCATTTGGTAAATGAAGTTAGATTCTTCTGATGCAAGGAATTAATTAAACCTTTGGCTTACTGCTTTTCACCCCGTTAATTCTTGGTCTCCCTTTTAACCTGTTTTTATCTTATATTTGATGCTTTTCTTTTGCTTTTCTATCTCAGCCACTCTCTTTTATCTGTCTTGCATGAGAACATTCGAATTCTTGTGTTACATAATATGATCATTTTCACTCATCATCAGTTGAGGTTAACCCTGCCTTAGAGGTATCTTCATTTCTTAACCCATATTTCCTTGTGTTGTGATTGATGGATATCGATGTGCATTCTTTTATTGGACCATGACTCTTAATAGCAGCCCACCACGCCTCAGATGAGAAGATATTCAATTATATATATATATGTGTGTATATATATATATATATATATTTTTGGTTTCTCACGAGGTATCCCTACATTTTTGGTATGAGACTAATTTCTACTCGGGCTTCGGCATGCCCTAACCACTAGTGCTTTCAGCAGAATGTTCTTAAAACTTGGGATAGAGATTAAACATTTCATCATGAGTTATTTGTAAGCGAATTTTAATGTTGAGCAATTCACTTGGTAAATATCAAGTCTGAACTAAGCTTTAAGCTTTATTTTATCTTGGAAATAATATTGCGCACAAGTTGAACCTTGCAATATAATGATTTTTTTTAGTTTAGTACTCTTCTGGAAAAGGTCGAATAAGGCTTCAAGCTTTAGACCTGGGGCAAGCTAGGGCTTTGGCTCAATGGCAATACGAATTGAACCGAGGCTCTTCCGCTCATATGTAATGATTGTGTTAATTTTGTTAATGAAAGAATATGATAATACTTATTTTAGACAATCTTGGTAACATTTTTCCTTCTAATTATATGATTCACAGGAGAATTGTTGGTGTGGCTCATGTTGAGGATTTTGAATCCATTATTGATGATAGCAAACGAGCTACTTGTGAACGCCGCGCACTTGATTTAGCTAAGATGCTTCTTAAAGAAAGAAGAAAGTTTGATGGGATTACTGAAATTATTGCAGCAATTAGGCAATTCTAATCATCACATGCTCTTCCTCATACCTATACTTTGATTAGCTAATAATACATGATAAACGCACTTCATTACATATGATACGATTGTACAATAACTATTCTTACTTTTCTCTTTTCTGTTCTTTAAGTAAAGATATGTTCAATTGGCTCACTTTTGATTCTTTGATGTGTTCGAATTTTTTTTTTTTTTTAGTTAAAAAGGAGCACAGAGCACTGAGAATTAGGGAGGGAGTGGAGTACATAGCAGAAATTGAACCCTTGACATTAAAGGGAAGAGATCCAGTCATGTTAACTTGAGTCATGTTGCTTAGATCTAAGCCGTCTATTTCATTTAAGGTCATTTCAACCATTAAAACACATTAATATTTAATGGTTGAAATGAGCTTTAATGGAATGGACGGCTCAGATCTGAGCAACATGACTCAAGTGACATGACCGGATCCAAATCCGACATTAAATGTCTTGAATCTTAATTCTTATAATTAAGGAACGTGCCATTAAACCTCTCTCTCTCTCTCTCTCTATATATATATATAAAATAAAAAATTATTTTAGGAACTAAAAAAAATGATAAAAAAATAAAAGGCTTCAGAAAATAATCACTTGGTTTAATAATCCTTAAGGGCGAATCTTCAATATTAACCTAGTGCGTACAAAAAAAATTAGTGTTAATCCCAAAATTTGAACCTTAATTAGCTTAGATAACTTTTTGGTTTTGTTTGTTAAAACCAAACAATGGATTAAAGAACACAATTTTACTATTATTTTCCTTTTCATTCATTTTTTGAGTCACTTCTTTTCATTCCTTTTTGTTTAACTAAAATACTTTCTCCTGTATTTTTATATAATATACATGGCTCTTTCCTTTTATTTTTAAAACCTATATGGACCTTGCCTGAATTTTTAAAAAAAACACAACAATTAAGTCTAATCCATTAAGTCAACTATTAAGTCAAATGCGCAAAAATGATATAAAATAATCATAATACCTTTAATTAGTCATTAATTGTTTTTAGTTAAATCCTAATAGCAATTCTAGAAGTTAAATTTTAGCTGCTTAGCATTTCATGAAATGCCCAGAATTCTTTATCCTTTCTCTCAAGTTCTAGAACTTAGAAACATTTTGAGTAAACTCTCATTTGAGATCTTGAAAGATTCAGACTTTTACAAATTAGTCATTAAAATAGTCATTCAATTATCAAGATTCCGAATAAACTTGTCCAAAAATTAATGTTTGAATAATTATTTTGTAATAAATGTTCTTTTAGAGACTAATCTATAAAAAGCTTGAATCTTTTAAGGATACAAATCACAATTTGCTCAAATATTTTTCTTTTTTTTACTCCCTCTTCAGTCCTTCATCCATATAAATGCAAATCTACCTTAAGTTGTGGTTTGCTTTAATTTTGTCATTATTTTAATTTAAAAATATGAATTACAAGCAAAAAGAGAAAAACTCTATACATCATTTATTGTCATAATAGTACAAGTTGGTGAAAATAATCATAATTATTTAATGCCATAATTATAAAAAGGACATAAAAATTGGTTAAGTAGAAGGTAGGTGATTAGAAAATGGACTAATGTTTATTGAAAAACAAAAATTAAGAAAATTTTGACAAATATTTATTAGCCCAAATTCAAATTTGACTATTGGATAAAATAGAGTGCTACTAACCAATTTTTTTTTTTTGCTACTTTAATTATGATTCCAAAATTGAACATAAAACTTATAAGTCCTAAAGATAATTTCAATATTACTTGATAATAAGTTATTTAGTATAAATTAATTATTTATCTAATAATATTTATAATCCATCATTATTTTGGTTATAAATTTTGTCAGCTTATCTAAACCAAATATTATTTTCCAAAATAGAAAAGTAGTCTATGCACACTACAAAAAGTTGGAGAGAGTAGTTTGTAGTTGCATAATTTATCTCTGACTTTGTTTTTCATGCCTTTTAATACCCTTTGAAAATTTTATAGCAATGAAAGGCCGTGAAAAGATTACTTACATGCAAAAATAGTAGATTTACGTGATTTAAATTTTCACAAATTACTCTAAAAAAACATTTATTACAAAATAGTCCTTTAATCATTAAGATTTTTAACAAACACACATAATATTTATTACAAAATAATTTCTTAGTGATCAATTTTTGGACTAATTTGTTAAGAATCTTTATGATTGAATGATTATTTTGTAATAAATGTTCTTTTACGGATTAATTTGTGAAAGTCTGAATCTTTTGAGTAGGCAAATGACAATTTACTCAAAATAGTATAGTAAAATTATAATTTCATTTAGCAATTTTTTTTTATTATCAATTAGTTGAATTTTAGCTCTAGTTCAGTGAAACGTGCTCCTAACTATAAAGTTAGTTTTTTTCCACTCATTTTCCTAGTTCAAATCCCCTTGATTATTTTTACAAATGTAGTCGCTATTTACAAATTAGTTGATTTTTAGACACAAGCATATAATTAGTCTACAGATCTCCTAAAAAAATTGAGGTCCCATATTTAAATTTCATTCTCTATCCCAATTAGGATCTAAATTTATTTATATAATGATAAAAATCAGTTGATTTTTAGTCCTTGAACTCTTCTATCTCCAATTATAATTTAGCTGAAGCATTTAAATTGGTTCCACCCCCCCTTTTTTTTTTTTTTTTTTTTTAAAAAAAGATCCTGTCTTTTAATTGTAATTGAACTCAAACTTAAATTTGTTTCGTGTACTAATTGAATTTGGATTTAAACTCATATTTAGTATTTAAATTGAAATTGAAGTTGAATCTAAACTTCTCCAAAGTAATAAAATTTGAACATTAAAATATCTTACTCTGCTTAATTAACCTTCCAATCATTCTATTTTCTTTTTGGCCCTTGAACCTACCAGTCATTCAATCAATAAAAAAGAAAAATCTGTTTAGTCTATCAATTTATTTATTTTCTGAATTAATTGTCCTCAATATTTCCCCTGAAAAATTTCTTAAGACCAATATTAATAGTAAATTTTCAAATCAAATTAAATTAAATAACTAGTAAAGCAAATGATTGAAGAAAAAAAAATATCCCCAAATCTATCATGAAGCCACGACATGCGCACTTGCGCAGTATGTCTGTACCAGCTTGGTGCTGCATCATCACTCCTCAGCACACCATCATTCTCTCTCTCTCTCTGTGAGAATTGCTGCCTGTGATTGCTGCCGCTGAACCATGTCATCGGACGACGAGGGAGGAGAAGAGTACCTTTTCAAAATCGTCATCATCGGCGACTCTGCAGTGGGCAAATCCAATTTGCTCTCTCGCTACGCTCGCAACGAGTTCAATCTCCATTCCAAGGCCACCATTGGCGTTGAATTTCAGACCCAGAGCATGGAAATTGATGGCAAGGAAGTCAAGGCTCAGATTTGGGACACCGCCGGCCAAGAGCGCTTCCGTGCCGTCACTTCCGCCTACTATAGAGGCGCTGTCGGTGCTCTCATTGTCTACGACATCAGCCGCAGGACCACCTTCGACAGCGTTGGTCGGTGGCTCGATGAGCTCAAAAGTAAGGATTTTATGCTGCAAATGTTGGTTCTGTTTGTGGGCCTCATGGGTTTTCTTTGTTCTTTTGTAGCTTGTTTGATTTTGGTGATTGTGAGGGTTAGGGTAGTAGATCTGAGATTCATTATGGGTTTATTGACTTTATTTAGAAGAAACCCACCATTGAAACTATTGAAAAAGTAGAGTAAATGGAAAAAGGGAGAAAATATTTGTGTCTAAATTCAGGGAATCCATCTTGTCTAACCGTATATACGTAATATTAGGAATAATTTTGTCAAATACTTTGCAAAATTGGTATAACATTAATGTGTGAATGTCCCTATACATAGAAAATTGGATGTAGTTCTACTGAAAGATAACTGAATCCTATAATTTTGGGATTTACATGAAAAATATGGTATATGGTACATGTTAAAATTGAAGGTATAGGATTGTAATCTATGTTGTTGTGTATATATTGGTGTTATTCTTTGTATACATAACTAGTTTAGCCAATCGTAATATGGTGTCATGACTTAATTTGAGGTTCCATCTTGACGTTGTGTCCTTTCTGGGATCTGATTGGGCTATCTCATGTTCCTTGTTGAGACTTACCTGTTGCGTCTTTTTTCTTTTTCTTGTTGTCTCTTTTCTGCTTTATTAATGGTTGCAATTGTTTCCCTTTTCTTCAACACTCGAACAAAATGAGGATCAATAATTGTAATTGAGATGCTGCAACTCTTTAGATGAGGCCTATATGAAAAAGACGGCAATTCCTAGATTCCTCTTTGGCTTTATAAGGATACATTATAGTATAAGCTTTGCCTTTTCATTCAAGGAGGCAATTTTTGTAAGGAGGGTTGTATGTTGAGGTGAAGTGACTATTTGTTTTTTTGTAGTTTAGCTAGTAATTTTTATATAGGATTGGAAATATTCTCTGCAGAAAGTTATTTTCAGAAACTAATAATTCACGCTACTTGCATACAAAACCAGCAGTCTAATAGGCAACTTTAAGGGGGGAAACAACAAGAGATCACGGACAATTTGAAATGATAGATAAACAAATAAAAAAGTAAATGGAAAACAATAAAGAAATATGAAAAATTGAATAATCTATTATCAGCCTTGAATTATAGGCTGGCTGTAGCTGATAGTTGTTGCTTGAAGATCTTAGACGACTCTGAGAACTATAGCTGATAAGAATATTTGACTGACTTGACAGCAAAGCATTAAAGGTATTAAGTTAATGAAATTCTCACTTAAAGTGCATTCAGGTTGTAAATCTAGGGACAACTGGGTTTAAATCTTGGGACGGTTGTAAATATTCTATACAGTGTTGTGCATTTGAAGGATTTGATAAGAGTGCAATGCACATGTGCGCTGTGTGATTTTAGGCTTAGGTAGTGAACAAATATATTCTGAGATACCTTATCGTCCTTAAGATTTCTTTGAACCTTTACATTTAAGTGAATTTCAACATAAGCTTTGTACTTAAGTTAATAATTCTGAAAAATATCATTCCTGTAATTTCTTATATGATTCCTAAATGGCAACAGAGATATGAAGCCCTGTATATCTCGTGAAATATTCTAATCACCTTCTGTCCCCTCTAGTGACCTGTACCCATGGTTGTAGATGCTCTTTTTAAGCTCCTGTTTTGTAATGTCCATTTTCATTTACGTTCATTATGAGATGTCAGGCATCTTAAACTCAAAGAATATCTCAAGCCTACTTGCTTAGAGCATAATGCCTGGGGTACTTTGATAGGGGCTAATCTTGAACCTATTTCTTCTCTGGCTGTCAACAATTTGAGCCATAGATGCAATTACTTTTCAAATTTCTCTTGCTCTCTCCAATTTTCATCTGATATCCCATGAGGACTTTGTCAACAATTTTTACGTTTTTCTTTTATTTCCTTGCACTGATTGTCATTGTTTTTCTTGACTGAGTTGTGAACCCTTTGTAAGCTAATGCTTGAAGTTAATTGGTTTAATGTCCTGTACGGGACAGATTGTGGCTTCTATTCTTCTGAGAACATGTGTGATATGGATCCTCCATTCAAGTGCCACCCTTTTTTTTTTTTTTTTTTTTNTTTTTTTTTTTTTTTTTTTGGCATTTAGAGCCTGCTATATCCTTTTGGTTGCATTTCTGCATGTGTGCGCTAAATATCTGTTCTGGAATTAATAATTATGTATAAAGAGTTACTATAAGTACCTATTAATTTAGTGATCATTCTTATTGGGTTACATGAGTTATGTCTTGTCTCTTGCAATCTTATGTTCTATTATCATCATGGCACACTAACATAGTTATGATCTTATGCCCTCTGAGCCTCTTCTGTTCTGCTGTAGTTTCTTTTGTTTCTTTTGTTTAAGGAGGATTTCTTATCCTCCTCCTCCTTTGTATTTCTCCTTTCTTATGATCCAATGAATTTCTTCTATCAAAAAAACATAGGCATGATCTTATTTGTGGCATTCATAAATACTGACACTTAGATATCAAGGTCATATCATGCCTCTATTGCTTCATTTGGTTTTGAGTTAGTGTGTTTGTGATAGCTGTGACCGGTGTTTATTACTCTACTTTCACATATGTGATTCACACTCCAAAAGAAGAATATATATATATATATATATATAAAGAAGAAGAAGAAGAAGAATACCAAATAAAAAATAAAAATAAAAAGATGGAGGAGAGAAAAACATTGGAGGAAATATATAGTATCTTATCAGCAAAAAGAAAAAGGGTTTAATATCTGGCCAACTGATAATCTATTATGTCGGAAAAAATGGCTTATAGCAATAAAATCTCTCTAAACATCCTCTTCATTATGCAAGTTATTTCCTTCTGTCAAAAATTCTGAATTATTTATTTTTTCTGGAAAGTTTCTTAGTTTGAGCTCACGAAAAGTATCATGCAGCTCATTGTGATACAACTGTGGCAAGGATGCTTGTAGGCAACAAATGTGATCTGGAGAATATCAGGAGTGTGAGTGTTGAGGAAGGCAAAAGCCTCGCAGAAGCAGAAGGTTTATTCTTCATGGAAACATCTGCCTTAGATTCAACAAATGTTAAGACAGCCTTTGAGATGGTTATTCGAGAGATATACAACAATGTCAGCAGGAAGGTCCTCAACTCAGATACCTACAAGGCAGAATTATCCGTTAACAGGGTGAGCCTTGTTAATAATGGAGCCAATGCATCAAAGCAAACCCAGAGCTATTTTCCTTGCTGTTCCAGATGACCTATATTCATATTTTCAGTAGTGTACAATTTGGTTTGTTAATTCAAATTGTGGTTTCGTTGGTTGATCAATTTAAATGGGTATGATTTGTTGGTTGTTCCTTAATGGATATGATTTGATGGGTTTTTTGATTACAAACATAAGACATTATATAGAAATGAAATTGTTATCTTCAATTGTAAGGAAAGAGGTATAATTTTATTATTGGGATACAAACTTGTAATTATAAAAGCCTGAAGTGGGCAACCATTTTTATCATGTTTAGTGATATTTTCTTATGATTCTTAATAACTGCTTGATTCTTGTTTTCCTAATCCCTTGATGCAGTTTCTAACAAAGACTAGTGGACTTGCACCTATTTGCTCATGAAAACTGTTCTTACAGTTTTTATGGCCCCTTCTTGTCTTTCTGTGTGTTTGTTTGTGAGCTTTTAGTTGTTTAGTACTGTGTGTTTTATGTGAATTGTGAACAGCTTCCTCCATTTTCTATTGATTAACTACACATCATATAAAACACTTTAGTTCTTTGTCTATTTTGCTATTTCAACACTTGATGCTGTGCATCTTCATGAGAATATCATGGTTTAATAAAAAAAACAATGCATTTTTAATTGGCTAATGCTAGCTGTGCAATTCTTATGTTCACAATGTTGTGCAATTTTGCAAGTAGTTCCACTTGAATTTTTTCTTGTCAACTTAAATTGAGATAGTCACTTATACAGTTGTGTAGGGATTTGTTATCAAAAGACCCTGTCAAGCTTGTTAGGAGTTGTAGGTTTTTTGGTTTTTTTTTTGTCACATTTGGATAACACACAACCCACGAGTCCAGAATACCACAAGCCCAACTCGTTGTGCTTAAAACTTCAACCTTCTAAATCATTAGCGCCACCTTGAAAAGTTTCATACCATGTTAATGACATGGATTCGTCCATAGACTTTTCCTCCCAAATAAGGATAACTACAACGATTTATGTTGTCACTATCCAATTGTAATTCACTGTGAATAACTCTTTGAACTCTACTTTATCTATAGTTAGTGCATAACTCATCTATGGTTCTTAATTGTTCTACAAAGGTCACCAATTCAAGGACACCAGTAGTAGTCCTTTGGCACTTTAGAGTAAATGGGAAAGTTGGATCCTCTAAGATGAATAGTGCACTTTAAAAAGTAAAGTGGTGAAGAATTAACATAAATAAAAAAATTACAATGATTTAAGATTTTTTTTAAAGTGTCTATAAATTTTTGTAAGCTCACTTTTTTTTATTCTCTCTTTAGTGGCTATCTAAGTATATTTTACTTTTTTTCAAATTTACCCTTTATTTTAGAGGATTTAGATTTTTATAGGACGATATAACTTAGAAATTTTGAATTGGAAGTTCGTTTTTGACAAATCACTTTCGGCATCTTAGCAATGTTCAAATGTAAAACCAACCCTACAATTACTCCTGACAATGGCAAGGTGTCATCAACTTGAAGACCTAGCTCCATAACCAAATCCAAAATTTGCAAAATATTCAAACACCTCTTTCTTTATTTCTGCTAAGTGGTTCCAGCAATTAAATTATAGGTGGAGGGCACCTATTAGTGTGTGACATGATTGTGAACCCAACAAGAAAAGCTAACCGACATATCCCTACCACAGTTTCCACTATCACCATCAACAATAGAAAAGAAAAAATTCAACCCCAACAAAATCTCAAACCAAAGCAAGAAAAGAAATCAATTTTCATCATCAACTACCACAAAAAATAGATCTTAATAATAAAACAAGCAATCTGTTGAAAATGAAAGGGTGAGCAAGTGAGTGAGTGAGTAAGAGATCAACTAAAGATAAGCTGACCCATCATGACTTTAGTGACAACATACAATTGCCGCAGCAGCAATTTAGATCTTCTAGAAGCCTTTCCTAAAAAAAAGTAAGAAATCTATCTTTTCAGCTCCTACTACTTTCATTGCTATGATAGGGATCAAGATAATGACATTGAAAATATAATAGCCTTATTATTTCTCAGATTTTTCCACTTTTCACTATCTGAATTACACTGTTGCTCTCACTAATTATTGAGATCTCCAATAATTTCCCATCTCAAACCCATTCTTGCAGTACTGATAATCCTCAATAGTTTTCTCAATCTCAGATTGTGTATTCATCACAAAAGGTCCATACTGAGCCACTGGCTCATCAAGTGGCTGTCCTCCTATCAGCAGAAACCTCAAAGGCTTTGAAGACCTGTTCCTAACACTAAAACCATCCCCAGGACCCAAAACCAGAACATGGTAAGGTGATGAACTTAAGGAGCCGAATACTCCTTCCCCTTCAATCACATAAACAAAGGCATTCCATGACTCTGGAATACTTTGATGCAATACAGCTCCAGGCTTCAGAGTGAAATCAAGGAACATGGTTGGAGTTCGAGTGTAAACTGGAGAATGTACTCCCAATGCTTCTCCTGCTATAACCCTCACTTCAACTCCATCTTGCTCAGCTGCTGGTATGTCATCACTTAGAAGTTCTTGATACCTTGGCTCTATCCTGAAATAGAAGTTCAACAAACCCTTATTACATGGCAGAAAATTTTAATAAGAACTACGGGAATATGATTATGTTAATGGAGGTGAGTGGATTTTAAGAGGAATTAATGAGATGGTTTCACACCATTCCTCCTTACATTAATTAAGACCAAAATGTTTGAAGCAGTAGAGCACAAAATGTCAATTGGTGATCATAGGTTCAAAATTTGGTAAATATTCAGTGGAAAGTGATAAAAAAGTATGTTAATTATGGATCAAAGGAACCAGAAAGTTATTACATTTTGTCTTTGGAAGACAAATTAATCCATAGCTGCACTCCTTTCTGGGGTCCTTCTCCTGCAGGCATTTCAGAGTGAATTATTCCTCTGCCTGCTGTCATCCACTGCACCAAAAGACATAAAAAATGAAATAGTGAAATACACTGTAAGAATCTCAATATGACTTTGAATTTTTAGAAAAAGAAAATACCGTCCATTATTGTCATTTACCTGAACATCACCAGTTCTTATTGTACCCTTGTGCCCAGCAAAATCTTGATGAGTTATGGCTCCCTGAAAACAGTAAAAGGCAAATAACACAATTTTAATCCTTCACTTTTAGTTTTCACTCTCTTACAATCAAACAATCAAATAGGTCCTGGGCAACTTTAACTACACCTGTAGCATGTAGGTGACTGTTTCAAAACCTGTAATCAAAGATCAAATCAAATATTAGCCATTTAGAACCACCAATACTAATCAAAAAGGGCTCAAAAACAAAATAAAAAATAGTGCTCAAATTAAAGAACAATGAAAATATAAGTATTGTGATGGAAATGATTAAAGTACCTCTATGTGGATGGTCAGGGAATCCTGCAGGTGGACTCACTGCAAAGTCAAACATGCCAAGGTTTTAAAATTATTTTCTAAAAAAAAAATATATAGCAGCTAAAACAATAGTTGAGAACAGAAACATAACAAAAGGAATCAAATGTGTCAACTAAAGTTGGCCTGAACCAATAAGCTCACAATCAGAAGTACCTGAGAAGTGATCCAACATCAGGAAAGGATCCAAACTCTTCAACTCGCTTCTGAGAATCAAATTCCCCATAAAACATCAATACCCATATGAAGAAAAAGCATAAAAACCCAATAATCACAGACCCCATCAAGCAAAATAGGAAAAGAAACAAATACAAATGCCCAGAAGCCAGAACATGAATCAAAGTTCCTTAACTATTAGTTACCTTCCAATGCCTCTTCTAACAACAGCTCCATCACCTTCTTGTTGGGATTTGGCTAGAACCTTATTGATTACCGATCTGGGTGTGTCAAAGGCAGGGGCTTGGTCTGATTCAGACATGATATTTTGTGTAAAGGGAAGAAGAATTGCTACTCTGCTATTTTTGCCTATCAGGGTAGTAGTAAAGGAAGAAACTCTCCAATTGAACAGTGAAAAGCTGTGCCTTATGGCTTTCATAAGCTGTGTAATTTGAATGTGTTCTGGTGTGGCTTTGTGAAGGTTGGATGCTGGGATATATATAAGCAGTTAGGGAGCATCTGAGAGAATGTGGAAAGAGAAGGAGGGAGGCAGAAAAGGGGGGTTGGTTAAGTTGGATTGGAGGCGTGAGGAAATATGGGGTGGGATCAACACTTTCCTCCTCGGACCAATCATATTGATGACGTCAAGCTCGTGTCATCATGATGAGGGCCTCAATCTTGTCTCTTAGAATTACAATCTCTCACGATATGTGGAGGATTTTCAGGGTTTTTT
The DNA here is from genome assembly GCA_003255065.1 of Cercis canadensis. Taxonomy (NCBI): domain Eukaryota; kingdom Viridiplantae; phylum Streptophyta; class Magnoliopsida; order Fabales; family Fabaceae; genus Cercis; species Cercis canadensis. The sequence continues at coordinate 112,084 of QAOA01003340.1, read as the reverse complement.
TTTTGTCTAATAAGGTGAGATTGTGAGTTATGTATTCCATCTTCAAGGTTAAAAATGTTTTGAAGACTTTGCGATTACTTTTGTAGTTGTTGGTGTTATTGTTGTGTGTTATTATTAAGGGTTTAATTTTTTTTTTTTTTTATATGAGAGTTATAAATATATATTATAATATAAATATTTGATTTCTAAAAAAGAAATATCATTAAACTATAATAAATAATTAGATTGTCTCAAAAAGGATTCTATATCCTACAAATAAAATATATATAAATAATTGCTTTTATCCATTTATCTTTTCTTTTTTCCAATTAATTATATTTCTTGTCTTGATCCTTTTATATATACTAACTCTCATAATTATCTTATCTTAAAAAGGCTAATGTCCCAAATTTGAATTCTTAACCCCGTCATACATATCCAGTTAACAATCTAACTCTATCTATTTAATGACATTAAAAAATATCGTATTTTGTAATATTAAAGACTAATAGGTATTTTTTGTCCCTCGAAAATACACTCACTCACACTTCAATACCTCATAATTTTTTGTCTCAAGATATGTGGAGGATTTTCAGGACTTTTTTATGGTCTAATAAGATGTGAGTTATGTATTCCATCTCTAAGATTGAAAATGTTTTAAAGACTTTGCAATTAAATTTTGGTGTGTTTATTTTGTAGTTATTGGGGTTATTGTTGTGTGTTATTATTAACGGTTTAAATATTTATTTATTTTTATATGAGAGTTATAAATATATATTATAATATAAATATTTGATTTCTGAAAAAGAAATATCATTAAACTATAATAAATAATTAGATTGTCTCAAAAAGGATTCTGCATCCTACAAATAAAATATATAAATAATTGCTTTTATCAATTTATCTTTTCTTTTTTCCAATTAATTATATTTCTTGTCTTGATCCTTTTAACTCTGTATTTAATGACATAAAAAAATTTATTTTTTATAATATTAAAGACTAATAGGCATTTTTTGTCCCTAAAAAATACACTCACTCACTCCAATACCTCATAATTTTAGAATCATGTAAGTTCCTCAAAGATAGTTCTATCCATCAAAATAGTCATCTATTAAGTCACAATTAGTGAAAGTTAACATTATTGTACACATGACGAATTAAATGCTTACGATGACGGTTAAATGCTTATGTAGCAAGTCTAATAGGTTGTACTTGTAACATCAATGGGACGATGGTTTGGAGGCAGCCATAAAATAGAGAATACGCAACCAGTTTTTAACGAAATGCACACTCCAACTCGCTACTGCAACTTAAAATTGAAGGAATTAGCTAGACCCTTAATTCAAAGAGGGGAGGGGGGTGCGCGGGTTGGAGGGAGGAAAACGATCTACAAAGAGACAGATTAGTTAAAAGAAAAATGGAAAAAGGAAACAAACATAACCATGATCCTTGTGCTCATGGTTCATAAATGGATAGACCAGTGCTTGAGAATTGAGTCAGCTCTTATTCTCACCACGATTCCCTCCCTCATATATATATATGTATATATATATATATATTGACAAGGCTAAGACTAGAAGAAGAGACAATGAGAATTGAAAATGCTGAAAACACACAAGGCAATATTCTTATTTTATTACTAGGTACTAGTTAATACATACTCACTATGATTATAAGAAGCATTTTTATAGGCATTACAATTTCAATTTCAGAAAATTAAACACTCAACATTCCACTAATCAATTTCAGAATACTAACGACTCAATACATACTCACTACTGCTTACTTACTATTAGACATGTCAACAATTCGTTAGTTATTAGCCACGTCAGCTGGTTTGTTAGATATTCAGCTTTAGTTAGTTAGATTCTTATCTCCATCAGATTAGTTGGTTATTATACATAGCAGAGCCATGTGCTTCTGTTACATATATATACATGTAATCTGCACCTCATTAATATAATTTTGGATACAGAATTTCATCTCTTTCTTTTCTCTTCATCACCTTTGGTGTAATATGGTATCAGAGCTCCAATAGCTCTTCCGTCTCTGTGTGTTGAAGACGAGTTGTCTTCTTTTGCATTCTCTTTGGACTCTGGTTCAAGTCATTGATGGCGAATCCCACCATTGATGATGCTTCGAATCCACTCTTCATTCATCCCTCGGACTCTCCAGGACTCAACCTAGTGTCACAGGTACTTACTGGAGACAATTATAGTTCATGGCATAGAGCCATGCGCATGGCATTGCTGGCCAAGAACAAGCTTGGCTTTGTTGATGGATCTCTGCAAATTCCTGATGAGAGCAACACTCAGTCTTTCTTGGCATGGCAGCGAAACAACAATATAGTTGCTTCCTGGTTGCTCAATTCAGTGTCAAAAGAGATAACGGCTAGTGTGATCTACTCATCTACTGCTGCTGACATTTGGAAGGATTTGCAAGAAAGATATCAACAACAAAATGGTCCACGAATTTTCCAACTCAAGAAAGAGTTAGTCAATCTTTCACAAGGCTCCATGACAGTGGGGCAGTATTTCACCAAAATGAAAGGAATTTGGGAAGAAATTGGTGAGTATTGTCCATTTTTCAATTGCAATTGCGGAGGTGCAAGGCTAGTGGTTGATCATCTGCTCCAAGAAAATGTGCTATGTTTTCTGATGGGGTTGAATGATTCTTACTCCCATGTCAGGGGACAAATCCTGTTAATGGATCCTTTTCCCCCAATTAACAAGGTCTTCTCCCTTGTTGTTCAAGAAGAAAAGCAAAGAGAGATTGGCAATTTGTTGATTCCTTCTGATGCTCAAGCTGCCTATGTAGTCACACATCCTTCAAGAAACCATTCTGATGGTTCACATTTCAGAAATGCTTTCGATGGCAAGCACATGCATGTCAAGAAAGACAGACCACTGTGTGCTCATTGTGGTCTCCTTGGCCATACGAAGGACAAATGTTACAAGCTCCATGGATACCCTCCAGGTTACAAAAAAGGTCGCCCAACAGGTGCTGTGAATCAAGTATCCACTGTCTCACATCATCAGTCCATGGAATCTCTCCAGGAAATGACATCTCAGCAGTATCAGCAATTGATTCAGCTCCTACAAACTCAGTTATCACATGCTGCTATACCTGATATGGATAATTCTGTTGAGTCCATTCCCACTGGTATAATTCTTTCTATCAATACACAGTCTCATCTTCATTCAGATTCATGGATTCTTGATTCAGGAGCAACATCTCATGTCTGTCACTCCTTGAAATTTTTTACTTCTTACAAAACTTTGAGAAACCAATTTGTCATGCTCCCAAATAATTCCAAAGTCTTAGTCTCGGCCATTGGCACTGTCCAACTATCACCTCAATTTCTGTTACACAAAGTACTTTACATTCCGGATTTTCATGTCAATCTCATATCAGTAGCAGCTTTGTTACACCAATGCTCATTAATTGTTACTTTCCACAATGATTCCTTCCTAATCCAAGATCTCAAGCAATTGAGGATGATTGGCAGGGGTAATCTGTGTGAAGGTTTATACATTTACCAAGCACACTTGGTTCCTCAACAACCTTCTGCTGATATGGGAAGGATCCATGCTGTTCAGAATACTTCAGCTCACTCCCCTGTAATTGATCCATCTGATTTACAATTTTACAACAATTACACTTGTATTTCAGCTTCAAATAATTCCAGTCATGCACATTTATGGCATGCTAGACTAGGTCATTTGTCTGACAAAATATTGAAAGTAATCAGTAATAAAATTCCTTTTTCTTATCCCTCGCATTACTCTTCCAATACTTGTCAAATTTGTCCTCTTTCTAAACTTCATAGATTGTCTTTTACATCCTCTCATAACATGTCCATTAATCCATTTGATCTGATTCATTGTGATATATGGGGACCTTATCATCATCCCACTCATGATGGTAAGAATTATTTTCTGACAATTGTTGATGACTGCACAAGATTCACCTGGATTTATCTATTGAAGCATAAGTTTGAAGCTCCATCTTCTATCATTCACTTCTTTGCCATGGTTAAGACTCAGTTTGGCAAACCAATCAAACAAATCCGGACTGACAATGCCAAGGATATCTTTAACAGATTTTCTGCAACAGGAAGGAGTAGTTCATCAGTTTTCTTGCCCATATAGACCTGAACAGAATTCGGTGGTTGAGAGGAAACATCAGCATTTGTTAAATGTAGCAAGATCTTTGATGTTTCAGTCCAAGCTTCCTGTCAGTTTCTGGGGTGAGTGCATCTTGACAACAGTCTTTCTTATTAATCGCACACCTTCTCCAATGCTCAAGCATCAAAACCCCTATCAACTTCTTTACCACAAGGCACCAAATTATGCAGCATTCAGAGTCTTTGGTTGCCTTTGTTATGCCTCTACACCACTCCATGTCAGAAACAAGTTCTCTCCATGGGCAGTGCCTACCATCTTCATGGGATACCCTATTGGCTACAAAGGATACAAACTCTATAATCTTCAAACCAGGAAGTTCATCATTTCCAGGGATGTGATTTTTCATGAGCATGTGTTTCCCTTTCAGGCTTTGCCTTCATCTTCTGAAACACTGGACATTTTTCAGACCCTCAGCATTCCCATTCCTCAATTTGATTCTATTGGTTCTTCTTCTCCTGCTTCAGACACTTTTGCTCCTGTTAACACACCTATTGACCCTGTTCCAGTTGCTGTTGTTCCTCCAGAACCTTCTCCACCTGTCACCACTCTTCCCGCAAGAAGGACTAGCAGAACCCTCAGGCACTCCACATATTTACAAGACTATGTGTGTTCCCTGTCACAACCTGCTACTCCTTACCCTATCCAGCAAGTGGTGACTTATGACAGATTATCCCCTAGCTATAAACATTTTGTTTCCCAAGTGGCTCACATCTATGAACCCCAATTTTACCATCAAGCTATCAAATATCCTGAGTGGAGGTCAGCTATGCAGGCAGAATTAGATGCCCTTGAGGCCAACAATACTTGGACAGTAGTATCCCTTCCAAAAGACAGACACACCATTGGCTGTCGATGGCTTTACAAGGTCAAGTACAAGGCTGATGGGAGCTTAGATAGATATAAAGCACGTTTGGTGGCTAAGGGTTATACACAACAAGTAGGGATTGATTTCCTAGACACCTTCTCACTAGTGGCCAAAATAACCACTGTCAGATTATTGCTCTCAGTTGCAGCAGTCAAAAAATGGACAATGGTCCAGCTTGACGTGAACAATGCCTTCCTCAATGGCGATTTATTTGAGGAGGTGTATATGCAATTACCTCTGGGTTATTCAGTTAAGGGGGAGCACTAAGTATGCAAGCTTAACAAATCTTTATATGGCTTAAGACAAGCCTCACGCCAGTGGTTCCACAAATTTTCAACCACCTTACTTCAGCATGGCTTCTCTCAGTCTCACAGTGACTACTCGTTATTTACAATTGGCAAAGGTACCACACAGGTCATTCTTCTAGTCTATGTTGATGACATAGTCCTTGCAGGCCCTAATGCTCAAATGGTTCATCAAGTGCAGCAGCTGCGACAAAAGCTCTTCAAGCTCAAGGTTCTTGGAGATTTAAAGTACTTTCTTGGCTTGGAGATAGCCCATTCCACCAAAGGCATCTCTCTCTCCTAGTGAAAGTACACCTTACAGTTATTAGAGGATACAGGTTTTGCAGCTTCCAAACCCATGTCAGTACCAATGGAGCCTAAGTTAAAACTTAGTAAGACTGATGGGGAATTATTACCAGATGCTTCTATGTATCGCAGATTGCTTGGTCGCCTCATGTACTTAACCATTTCTAGACCAGATATTAGCTATGCTGTCAACAAGCTCAGCCAATTCATGTCTTGTCCTCGAGCTCCCCACCTAGCAGCTGTGCACCATCTTCTCCAGTACCTCAAATCCAGTCCAGGCCAAGGCTTATTTTTTCCTTCTACCTCCTCTTTCAAAATTACTGCCTTTGTTGATGCAGATTGGGGAAGTTGTGTAGATACCAGAAAATCTATTACTGCCTTTGCTGATGCAGATTGGGGAAGTTGTGTAGATACCAAAAAATCCACTACAGGTTACTGTGTCTTCATTGGCAATACCTCCATCACTTGGAAATCAAAAAGGCAGCCCACTATCTCCAGGTCTTCTGCAGAGGCTGAGTACAAGGCTCTGGCTAGTGTTACAAGTGAACTCTTATGGCTGCGCCAGTTGTGCAGAGTTTTTGCCATTTCAGTTCCTTCAGTCATGGTCTTCTGTGACAACCAATCTGCTATCCACCTTGCTTCTAATCCTACATCTCATGAGCGATCCAAACATGTTGATATTGACTGCCACTTCATACGTGAGCATGTCAATTCTGGTTTTATCAAGCTTATCCATGTCCAATCTCAACATCAGATAGCTGACCTATTAACCAAGGCACTCCCTGCAACTCAATTCAAATTCTTATTGTCCAAGTTGGGAGTATTAGACATTTATCTCCCACCTTGAGGGGGAGTATTAGACACGTCAACAATTAGTTAGTTATTAGCCACGTCAGCTAGTTTGTTAGATATTCAGTTTTAGTTAGTTAGATTCTTATCTCCATCAGATTAGTTGGTTATTATACACAGCAGAGCCATGTGCTTCTGTTAGCTATATATACATGTAATCTGCACCTCATGATTAATTAATTCAGATACAGAATTTCATCTCCTTCTTTTCTCTTCATCACTTCTGGTGTAATACACCTAGCAACAACTCACCTCCTTCAAATTCTGGGCGTGGGCAAAGTAACCATCCTATTGGCTATAGTGGAAGCAACTAGCAATGGCACAAGTGAAGACAAGAAGTAAGATATGGTTCATATCAAGTTTGGAAATTAATAAAAAGTCTTGTGTCTTATCAACTTTTTTTCTTTTTTTTCTTTTTGATTAAAGTATGTCTTCTTGTTATGACTTATGTGTAGTTCTTTTGAGTTCATATTTCATATCCAAAGACAACTATTGATCTAAAATCTGTATAAATGTTTTGATTAAGGGGAATGAGGGAAAAGGGAGAAAATTTGAGGTTTCATCATAAACTTACCCTTATTTGGAGTGTTTCTTAATTGAAAAAGATCAAACACTCATCTGAATCAATTCGAGCTCAAATACCCATTTGATCATCAACCCAAAGCACCTGAAAATACAAAGTGTTGTTGTTCTCTTCTGGTGGTGCAAGACACTGGAGAAACTTTTTAGATCATGGCTTGTAATCCTGGAGCCTTTCCCTTGACAACTGGGCTTGCCTAAGGACGGCGTAGAAGAGAAAAAGTCTAGGATTGAGATCCGAACAGGAATTTTTCCCAGGTGAGTGGCTACGTTTTAGGGTGGTAATTATTTGCTTGGTCGAGCAGCTGCCCTTGGCAAGGAAGGAAAGGTGTTCCATAGCATCTGGGGCCGAGCCCCTGTTCTGGTTACTACAATTAGTGTAGCACCTTTATTTTCAGGGCTTACTCAGGAGAGTACCGCTGCTATTGTTTGAGTATAATCCTGGTATCTTTCTACAATCGTCTTTGTAGCTCCTGTTGCTGCAGAGCCTCTGTGCTGTTGGTTTTACCCTGCCAGCGCGTGCTAAAGTCACACGTCAACAAATGACCTACGTGAGAGGGGTCAACTCACTTCTTTTCTTCTCCCCTTTTTTCGGCCTTATTCTCTTTCTGTTGCTGCAGAGCCTCTGTGCTGTTGGTTTTACCCTGCCTGGTAACGGGTCCTTGAATATTCTCAGGTTCCGATTGTCGAAAAAAAAACCAGCTAAGTGATTTTGTCCTTCCTCCATCTCGAGTGGAAAACCTATCGAGGCGTCGATAGGAGAATGCATTTTTTAGCTTTACACCGGCCGCTTCGGGAGGTGCAGTTGCACCACCTTAACGCGAAGTAAGGGTCATCAAGGACAGGTGAATGGATTAACGTTCCTAAAAGGACAGGAAAGGTAGTTTACTTGCTTACTTGTTAGAGTCAGGCCTTATTCACAGGAAACTTTGGAGAGGGTCGACCAGTCCAGTCCATTTATCATCCCACCACTCACCCAAGCAAGCTCAGGAGTTCAGGTGCTACAGATTAGCTGCTTGAAGCCCGATCGTCAGTCACTTCCACCGAAGAGATATTGTTTTTGTCCTTCTCGGGTTCCAGTCCAACCTTCTGCTGCTGCCCCCGGCCTCTACTTAATTTAAGACTTTCTGGTCCAGGCCCTCAGGCTTACACAAGTCTAATTCTTCCGCTACCGATATTGGATCTGAGCCTTCCTTGAAAGAATCGCAAACAAAGAGTAAATTGCTTAGCTTATCGAGAAGAGGGGGGCAAGATAGTATGAAATTTTCATTTCAATGTGACTCCGGTATTCACCATCCGATGCATGAAAAATGTCAACTGAAATGGAAGGATTTTCTTAATGGCTGCTTATCATATTCTTAGTCCACTACAGACTTGGAAGCTTGGTCTTCCCTTCTCACCCAATGGAGAGGATATAGGTATGCGTCAGAAAGAAAGAGTATAGAGTTGAATCACATTGTGAAAGACCATTTCGAGAGGCATAGACGTCACAATGAGACCGGGATCTCATAGGCCGACTAACGGCTAGCTGAACCAGTTTCAAGGACTGGATTCCTCCTGGGGTTGGGATAAGTTGAATCAGTTCTATTTTCATTTCACTACTTCGAATTCGGGGATCTAAAAGAGTCTAGAGTAGGTCCAGATTCCTCCTTACCACTCTTCCGCTACTGGGATGAACTCTGCGTCGCAAATCGGTTGCAGCTTTAGTTTAGCTACAATAGTCGCTAATCCGCTATTGACAATGATGGCATACTTCACTAAATCAGTCTAAACGATGCTTGTTGCGGCGAATCCGCTTTTAAAGTAAATAGAGCACGCAAGAAGCTGTCCAGAGTAGAGTTAGGGGAAGGCGAGGTCAGTCCAGTTACAGGTTACAGGTAAGCTCATGAATGCCTTAGCTAAACTTGAGTTAATACCTCTTGAAAGCTTTCAAGGGAGTTCAGTTAGCCCTTTTCCTTGGGAATGAACTGGATTTAGTTGCTTGTACTGGGGATTGGCTTAGCAGGAAGATTGGATATGATTCTACTCGAGGAAATCTGTTCTTACTTTATAGTGAATAGTGAAGATGGACTTACTAAGCGCCTAAGCGCAATGAAAAGACTGGGATTGACGGATTTGGCATGCCTAGCTTTATGGTAAATCGAATAGATAGAGTAGATACTGAATCTCATTCCTTATGAATTGCATGGTTCATTCCAATTCCAGTCTTTAGTCAGTCAAGGCATTCGGAAAGCAGGAGATCGATCCGCTCTTACGGATCCGCTGCTAGCCTTCTTGGAAGCTAGAAAGAAAGCTACCCTTCCCCCCTGTAGCTATCTAAGGTTTGCCTGTAACCTTGCTTTACCTCCTTGCTCTCTATCGGCTAAAGCATGAAGGAGCTGTTACAGAATAAGGTCTTACCGAATCAGCTGTTACAACCTATTCTCCGCATGCCATGTCTGTGCTTTACTGCCTTACTTTACTCTAGAAAGCATTTTCCTGATTCTAGCGAAAGTTCCCCGAGGGAATGATAGGAGAGAAAGCTCATCTCATTACTTAGGTTGAGTTAATAGCACTTTTCAGGGATCGAAGTCAAAGGATGGGAGCAAGTTCAGTGAACCGAGGGTCAGAACAGATGGGTCTTATTGGTTGGCATGGCTTGAAGGGAACTAACCTGTACCGATAGCAAGGGGAACTCAAACTCGATTTAGCTTTCTACCACTGGCTTCTACAGACTCCTATCTGAAAAAGGAAACTCCTAATCTAATAAGATAATACGCTATCAGATAATAACCTTCCTCAAAGGACAGATCTGGGGCACTCTCCAATACCCTATCATGTCCCGAACTAGCACGGAGACAAAGATAGAGATAGCTTTCTTGCCCTATCCCGAGCTAGCCTAGAACCCTAAAACCCACTTGCCTATTTGGCTCGTAGAGAAAGCCTATTCTAGGATGCTGCCATATACGAGATTCCCAGCCATTTAGGACATACACATATAGCGAAGGAATCCAACCCCTCCTGTTACACAGGCTACAAGGGAACTCTCAACGGATGAAAGGCAATAAAAGAGGAAAAAACTTCAAGTAGATCGATCCAAACTCACAATGGAACTAGCTCGCAAAGAAGGAGCAGGAATGTCACTGGCTAAAAAAAGGGGAAGCCCACCAGTTATTTCTTATGGAGGGTTCGTTCCTCTATCTCAATAGAGAGGGATTCATAAAAGCAGTAGCAAAATAGGCTTAGGCTTGGGGCGAGAGAGGACCCTACATCGGTGTAAACGATTGAGTTGGATCTATGAGCTTACTCATACTAAGAAATGAAAACTTTCCCTAAGTACGAGGATGGATTAGATTCTTGAAGTCTCCCTTCTGAATATCGTAAGAAAGTAGCCGAATTGGAGTACCTTTCTAAAATCAACTTTCTAAGCCAGAGAACTAANACTAAAACTGCTCATTTTATGAAAATAGAAAAACCAAATCGTTTGTTTTACCAAAATAAAGAGACTAAAATTGTAATTAAGCCAAAATTTAAATAGCAAAAATAAATATGTATAAGTTTATACTTCTAAAAGAAACAAGAAAACATATGACAATGAAAATCTCAACTATAATAACATTTGAAAAATGTCCAAGAGCAAACTAATTATCCACCATTTCTTGTACCAAAAAGAAACATAGACATAAGGAATGATAAAATGGGAGAAAACCAAGAGAAGTGCCGTATTTTTGTTAGAACCTAGAAAATATTTAGGAGTTTTACAAGGAAATTTATTAAGATTAACTAAAATAAAAAAGTCACAATTAAAAGTGATTGATGTTTCAAATTTTAGTTTTATGGTGATACTGATACATTTATATATTATATAATATATTTATTTATAAAAATAATAATAAATAACTAGGTTGAGTTGTGTTAGATTTTGGTTTACTATTTTTGCTAACTCAAACCCAACCCAATCAATATTTACTAAAAAATTCTAACTCAACCCAACCCATATAAAAATTTAAACCAAACCAATCCATCAGTTTGGTTTGGATTGATCGGTTCAGTCGGGTTGGTTTTGGGTTTTGAACTGCCCTAGTTTTGATTAGATGTTATACAATAAAATAAGCATAATTTATTACTTCTTTTTTTGTCACACCACAACATAAAAACTTGAACCACTAATATTTTGCAAATTATCAATCTCGTCCGAATCTCATTAAAATTTGAACCTATGACTTACTTGCATTATTAAGCAACTAGTGCTTTGATTTAATGAAACTTGTGCCCTTTAATGGAAATCAATTAAAACAACAAATGCTAGTCACCGTGTTTTCACAGTTGAACATTGAACGCTCCAAATTAAAATTTTTATATTCAAAACCTATTAACAACTAGTTGACGTAGAATTTTTATGGGTGGAAATACAGCTACTTTACCCTCTTTCCAGCAATAAATGTATTTCCTATATACCCCTATCTTGCATGTTTATCGTGCATTTCTACCCTGCTACAGTACAAACAAGATAATAAGAAGGAAACTGCATCGTAGACAAGGCCACATGTCAGCGTGTACCATACCCTCACGTGAGCTGCTCCATATAAAGCATCGTTTACATATTTTTTCAGATGTTTTCCCAACATTCAACTATGTTTAAATTCCAAAAAACAAAAACAAAAAAAAAATACGTTTCAAATCCAAAACTGCATCTATAAATGGATGCTCCTTAGCTATATAACTTTGCATCCAAGGTTCCTTAGATAGCCCTTCATAGCCAATATACACAACCATGACCACTACACTGGTTGCCCTCTCCTTCCTTCTCTTTGCCTTAACCACAAATCTTAATCTTCAAGTAACCACCGCCGCTAGTGTGCTTGACACAGAGGATCAACCTCTTGAAAACAATGGCGACTACTACATCTTGCTAAGTTTCAATGAAACCCATGGCGGCGGGGTTACACTTGTTAGCACTGGGGTGAGATACCCACTTGCTGTTGTACGTTCTCCCTTAGTATTAGACACGTCAACAATTAGTTAGTTATTAGCCACGTCAGCTGGTTTGTTAGATATTCAGCTTTAGTTAGTTAGATTCTTCTCTCCATCAGATTAGTTGGTTATTATACACAGCAGAGCCATGTGCTTCTGTTATATATATATATACACGTAATCTGCACCTCATTATTCAATTGAATACAGAATTTCATTTCTTTCTTTTCTCTTCACGATCACCTCTGGTGTAATATGGTATCAGAGCTCCAATAGCTCTTCCGTCTCTGTGCGTTGAAGACGAGTTGTCTTCTCTTGCATTCTCTTTGGATTCTGGTTCAGGTCATTGATGGCGAATCCCACCATTGATGATGCTTCAAATCCACTCTTCCTTCATCCCTTGGACTCTCCAGGACTCAACCTAGTGTCACAGGTACTTACTGGAGACAATTATAGTTCATGGCATAGAGCCATG
>QAOA01003340.1:53594-99404 GCA_003255065.1 Cercis canadensis | reverse complement strand
CAAGTGGTGACTTATGACAGATTATCCCCTAGCTATAAACATTTTGTTTCCCAAGTGGCTCACATCTATGAACCCCAATTTTACCATCAAGCTATCAAATATCCTGAGTGGAGGTTAGCTATGCAGGCAGAATTAGATGCCCTTGAGGCCAACAATACCTGGACAGTAGTATCCCTTCCAAAAGACAAACACACCATTGGCTGTAGATGGCTCTACAAGGTCAAGTACAAGGCTGATGGGAGCTTAGATAGATATAAAGCACATTTGGTGGCTAAGGGTTATACACAACAGGCAGGGATTGATTTCCTAGACACCTTCTCACCAGTGGCCAAAATAACCACTGTCAGGTTATTGCTCTCAGTTGTAGCAGTCAGAAAATGGACACTGGTCCAGCTTGATGTTAACAATGCCTTCCTTAATGGCGATTTATTTGAGGAGGTGTATATGCAATTACCTCTGGGTTATTCAGTTAAGGGGGAGCACTAAGTATGCAAGCTTAACAAATCTTTATATGGCTTAAGACAAGCCTCACACCAGTGGTTCCACAAATTTTCAACCACCTTACTTCAGCATGGCGTCTTTCAGTCTCACAGTGACTACTTGTTATTTACAATTGGCAAAGGTCCCACACAGGTCATTCTTCTCGTCTATGTTGATGACATAGTCCTTGCAAGCCCTAATGCTCAGATGGTTCATCAAGTGCAGCAGTTGCTACAAAAGCTATTCAAGCTCAAGGTTCTTGGAGATTTAAAGTACTTTCTTAGCTTGGAGATAGCCCATTCCACCAAAGGCATCTCTCTCTCCCAGCGAAAGTACACATTACAGTTATTAGAGGATACTGGGTTTGCAGCTTCCAAACCCATGTCAGTACCAATGGAGCCTAAGTTGAAACTTAGTAAGACTGATGGGGAATTATTACCAGATGCTTCTATGTATCGAAGACTGCTTGGTCGCCTCATGTNGGATTTTCATGTCAATCTCATATCAGTAGCAGCTTTGTTACACCAATGCTCATAAACTGTTACTTTCCACAATGATTCCTTCCTAATCCAGGATCCCAAGCAATTGAGGATGATTGGCAGGGGTAATCTGTGTGAAGGTTTATACATTTACCAAGCACACTTGGTTCCTCAACAACCTTCTGCTGATATAGGAAGGATCCATGCTGTTCAGAATACTTCAGCTAACTCTCCTGTAATTGATCAATCTGATTTACAATTTTCCAACAATTCCAGTTGTATTTCAGCTTCAAATAATTCCAGTTATGCACATTTATGGCATGCTAGATTAGGTCATCTGTCTGACAAAATATTGAAAGTAATTAGTAATAAAATTCCTTTTTCTTATCCCTCGCATTACTCTTCAAATACTTGTCAAATTTGTCCTCTTTCTAAACTTCGTAGATTGTTTTTTACATCCTCACATAACATGTCCATTAATCCATTTGATCTGATTCACTGTGATATATGGGGTCCTTATCATCATCCCACTCATGATGGTAAGAATTATTTTCTGACAATTGTTGATGACTGCACAAGATTCACCTGGATTTATCTGTTGAAGCATAAGTCAGAAGCTCCATCTTCTATCATTCACTTCTTTGCCATGGTTAAGACTCAGTTTGGCAAACCAATCAAACAAATCCGGACTGACAATGCCAAGGAGTTGGCTTTAACAGATTTTCTGCGAAAGGAAAGAGAAGTTCATCAATTTTCTTGCCCATATAGACCTGAACAGAATTCGGTGGTTAAGAGGAAACATCAGCATTTGTTAAATGTAGCAAGATCATTAATGTTTCAGTCCAAGCTTCCTGTCTGTTTCTGGGGTAAGTGCATCTTGACAATATTTTTTCTTATTAATCGCACACCTTCTCCAGTGCTCAAGCATCAAAACCCCTATCAACTTCTTTACCACAAGGCACCAAATTATGCAACATTCAGAGTCTTTGGATGCCTTTGTTATGCCTCTACATCACTCCATGTCAGAAACAAGTTCTCTCCACGAGCAGTGCCTGTCATCTTCCTGGGATACCCTATTGGATACAAAGGATACAAACTCTATAATCTTCAAACCAGGAAGTTCATCATTTCCAGGGATGTGATTTTTCATGAGCATGTGTTTCCCTTTCAGGCTTTGCCTTCATCTTCTGAAACATTGGACATTTTTCAGAACCTCAGCATTCCCATTCCTCAATTTGATTCTGTTGGTTCTTCTTCTCCTGCTTCAGACACTTTTGCTCTTGTTAACACACTTGTTGACGCTGCTCCAATTGTTGTTGTTCCTCCAGAACCTGCTCCACCTGTCACCACTCTTCCCACTAGAAGGACTAGCAGAACCCTCAGGCACCCCACATATTTACAAGACTATGTGTGTTCCCTGTCACAACCTGCTACTCCTTACCCTGTCTAGCAAGTGGTGACTTATGACAGATTATCCCCTAGCTATAAACATTTTATTCCCATTCCTCAATTTGATTCTGTTGGTTCTTCTTCTCCTGCTTTAGACACTTTTGCTCCTGTTAACACACCTATTGACCCTGTTCCAGTTGCTGTTGTTCCTCCAGAACCTTCTCCACCTGTCACCACTCTTCCCGCAAGAAGGACTAGCAGAACCCTCAGGCACTCCACATATTTACAAGACTATGTGTGTTCCCTGTCACAACCTGCTACTCCTTACCCTATCCAGCAAGTGGTGACTTATGACAGATTATCCCCTAGCTATAAACATTTTGTTTCCCAAGTGGCTCACATCTATGAACCCCAATTTTACCATCAAGCTATCAAATATCCTGAGTGGAGGTTAGCTATGCAGGCAGAATTAGATGCCCTTGAGGCTAACAATACCTGGACAGTAGTATCCCTTCAAAAAGACAGACACACCATTGGCTGTCGATGGCTCTACAAGGTCAAGTACAAGGCTGATGGGAGCTTAGATAGATATAAAGCACGTTTGGTGGCTAAGGGTTATACACAACAAGCAGGGATTGATTTCTTAGACACCTTCTCACTAGTGGCCAAAATAACCATTGTCAGATTATTGCTCTCAGTTGCAGCAGTCAAAAAATGGACAATGGTCCAGCTTGACGTTAACAAATGGCAATTTATTTGAGGAGGTGTATATGCAATTACCTCTGGGTTATTCAGTTAAGGGGGAGCACTAAGTATGCAAGCTTAACAAATCTTTATATGGCTTAAGACAAGCCTCACGCCAGTGGTTCCACAAATTTTCAACCACCTTACTTCAGCATGGCTTCTCTCAGTCTCACAGTGACTACTCGTTATTTACAATTGGCAAAGGTACTACACAGGTCATTCTTCTAGTCTATGTTGATGACATAGTCCTTGCAGGCCCTAATGCTCAAATGGTTCATCAAGTGCAGCAGCTGCTACAAAAGCTCTTCAAGCTCAAGGTTCTTGGAGATTTAAAGTACTTTCTTGGCTTGGAGATAGCCCATTCCACCAAAGGCATCTCTCTCTCCCAGCGAAAGTACACCTTACAGTTATTAGAGGATACTGGTTTTGCAGCTTCCAAACCCATGTCAGTACCAATGGAGCCTAAGTTAAAACTTAGTAAGACTGATGGGGAATTATTACCAGATGCTTCTATGTATCGCAGATTGCTTGGTCGCCTCATGTACTTGACCATTTCCAGACCAGATATTAGCTATGCTGTCAACAAGCTCAGCCAATTCATGTCTTGTCCTCGAGCTCCCCACCTAGCAGCTGTGCACCATCTTCTCCAGTACCTCAAATCCAGTCCAGGCCAAGGCTTATTTTTTCCTTCTACCTCCTCTCTCAAAATTACTGCCTTTGTTGATGCAGATTGGGGAAGTTGTGTAGATACCAGAAAATCCACTACAGGTTACTGTGTCTTCATTGGCAATTCCTCCATCACTTGGAAATCAAAAAGGCAGCCCACTGTCTCAAGGTCTTCTGCAGAGGCTAAATACAGGGCTCTGGCTAGTGTTACAAGTGAACTCTTATGGCTGTGCCAATTGTGCAGAGTTTTTGCCATTTCAGTTCCCTCAGTCATGGTCTTCTGTGACAACCAATCTGCTATCCACCTTGCTTCTAATCCTACATCTCATGAGCGATCCAAACATGTTGATATTGACTGCCACTTCATACGTGAGCATGTCAATTCTGGTTTTATCAAGCTTATCCATGTCCAGTCTCAGCATCAGATAGCTGACCTATTAACCAAGGCACTCCTTGCAACTCAGTTCAAATTCTTATTGTCCAAGTTGGGAGTATTAGACATTTATCTCCCACCTTGAGGGGGAGTATTAGACACGTCAACAATTCGTTAGTTATTAGCCACATCAGCTGGTTTGTTATATATTCAGCTTTAGTTAGTTAGATTCTTATCTCCATCAGATTAGTTGGTTATTATACACAGCAGAGACATGTGCTTCTGTTACATATATATACATGTAATCTGCACCTCATTAATATAATTTTGGATACAGAATTTCATCTCTTTCTTTTCTCTTCATCACCTCTGGTGTAATACTTACTCTGATTCGAAGAAACCTTTTTATAGGCATTACAATTTCAGTTTCAAAAAACTAAACACTTAATATTCCACTGATCAAAGAAGAGATCTAGTTCAGTTAAGCATACTCTTAGTCTTCTCACCCCTTTTGTTATGTTAAAATGGAGCGCAAGTGTATGCTATCGTTTTACAAGTAATAGAGTGAGAATAGATATCGTCCCTCAAGGGTTAATGATATCAATTATCGAAATTTGGTCAGTTCCAAATTTATCTAATCAATATTGTAAAAGGGGTTCAAAGATCTAAAGTAATTAAATTGAAAATTAACAAGGCAGATATAAATCACAAAGAATGTAAGAGTGAGAAAACTCTAGAGATTCCGATTTCACCATAATTAATCATGATTTTTATTCCTTTAATCCTTAATCTATGATTCATCTTTCGATTAGCAAGCCAAGATTCCCTAGACTATTCATTAGCCTTTCCCAATGTCTAGTGAAAATATTCCTAATTACTAACTCACTATATTCTTATGTGAGTTATAATAATCAAGAATTCATTAAGCTTTATGGATATTTTAATTAACTACACAGGTCATGGATGCATATTCCTATCCTACATGCAACCTATGACATTTATCTCAATGAACTTAGACACGTAACTCTCCTTCTAGTCTCACTGTGATTAACTAATCAACTAATTAATGGCCAGTTAACTAGAAACATGAATAACAGAGACAAATATTCAAATAGAAAAGATAAGTCTTTGATTAAGTCTAAAAGAAACTACAATCATTCATAATTAGGCTACATCGTAGCCCTAGATGAGAAGTTAGTTCATAACTGAAATTAACATGGTTGAATAATTTCTAGACATAAGGTAGAGGGAAGAAAAAGAAAACTCAATTAATCAAATATGCTATCACCAATTTGCACTTCCAATCCTTGTCTTGTTCTTGCTTGCCTTCTTCCCAAAAATGTCCAAAGGGAGAGAATTTTAAAACCTAAAAGTTGCTTAAATACTTAACATCCATACTCCTAATTCCAATAGGAAACTAAATAAGTCTACGGAAAAATGAAGTATTTGGCGCTATGGCCCTTCAAGGGAGGCACTGGGGCACCTATATTCTGGTGTCTTGATGTGTTACGGGAGTTGGGGCACTGTCCAAGGGTGATGAGGCACTGGAGACTTGGCAAAATGGCCTTATGGCAAAGAGCAAGGGCTGGGGTGCTTGGAGAGGGGTGCTGGGGCGCCTAAAACTTGGGATTTCAAGTGATGGTCGAGATGCAGCACTGGGGCGCCTATTCTCTATTCCAAATTACCAAAACTTCTCCCTAAATGTATCTTAGAAAAAGAATTTTCACACTTAACATTAGACATACAAAATAGACAAAATTAGCTTGTTTAGAGCTCAAAAACCTCAAGAAACAAACATAATATTAAGCTAAAAATATCTATAAAGTGGATATAAAATTCACCTAACAAATACCCCAAACTTGACATTTTGCTTGTCCTCAAGCAAAGAAATAACTGAAAAAGAATTATTTCTAGTTAGAGCTAACTATTGAGTGAAAAATTCATTTACTCATCATATAGGCTCCAAAGATCTCTAAAAGATGTAGCTTCAAGAAAAATTAAGATCTCATGAATGTATATAATTATTAACCCAAAAATCAACTTCACCTCACCAAAATTCCTTGAATTTATGTAAATACAACCCTTCCTTACTTTACTTTTTACACTTAAATCAGATTATGCAAACAAGCTCATCTAAATAAAAATCTCAAACTAGAGTATTCAGACTTTCATATGCTTGTTTTTCATGTCAATCTCCACTAATGTAGGCAATTCACAATATCAAGGATCAGAGGAACTTTTGATAAACTTGTAATATGTGGCTGGGTTATGGGTAAGATAATAGATAACAATATGGCTCACCCATCACACAAATTCAGTTTAGAGCAAATTTCAAGAGCACCCATCTTTTCTCTTCTAACTCCCCCAAACTTATTTTCTTATTTACTTTGCCATCCACTAATTACACATTTTTATTTTTTATTTTTGAGTTACTCCATTCCATATTTCATGCTTTAAGGCATTCTTTTTCTTTTCAACATTTGCACAATTGTCTTTTTTTTTCATTACAAATTTTCCTTTTCAGTAGGGATGCACCACTTTGATTTTCATTCTTTGGTGGCAATTGCATTGATATTTTCTTTTCTTTACCAATTCTCCTTGATATTCCTAGCTCTATATGCTCTTAAGACTGAAAATGTGCTTTAGATGAAAGGTTCAAGTTAGAAGATCATACAAAGGGCTAGAGGCAATGTAGGTTGACATAGAAAAGTCTCATTTAAGCTCAATGGGGTGTTTTAGGGATAAAATATCATACAAAGGGTTAGCTAGAAAGGCTCAAACTGAACAATAATGACCTAAATCATATCCCTAATATTGCGTAGCCTAGGATTTCGCCTTGATTGACAATCAAACAAGTTCTAGTAGTCTGTGAGATTTGAAAAAGAAGAAGTTATATTTACATAATCATCTCTAAGCATGCAAATCTCAAGTGGAGAGGGTTATGTGCTTTAGTGATTGCAGGAAATTCCAGTTGAGAGTGAATCAACTCATGAGTTAAACAAGAACACATACATAAGATCTAACATTTTTGTAAAGCTGAAAGCATTTTAAAAACCAGTGTTATCATTGGCCCAATGTTTTCAAAAAAAAAAAAAATTTACTAAAAAACCTACTGTACAACCTAAGGAAAACAAAAATATAACATAAGTTTTATCTAGAAAGCAATAAAATATCCCCACTAAAAAGAAATAAAAGATATCCACTCAAAACACCACCACATAAAATTTACTACCCACCCCCAAACTTTAAAGGGAACATTGTCCTCAATGTGAAAATGCAAGAAAAAATAGAGTAGGGGACTTCCCTAAGTTGGTGGTGTGTCACTCATTATCATCATCATCAGGAGTGCCTCGTGGTGCAGAAGGAAAGACAAGTGGGGTCACCCCTAGTGTGAGAGAGCATTGGCTCAATAGTTACATGAAAGCTTGTGTCTGAAACTTCTTGAAACTATCCACTTGATCGTTGAAAATTTGTTGTTGTTGGAGAGTGTAATTGATACTATTGATGTCGGCTTCAATTTGTCGAAACGCTTAGTGGCGGTAAGAGGGTAGGGCAACTGAGAAGAATTGGCGGCAGCAGGGCTCGGCTGATGGAAGGCGGATTTCCAACTCTTAAAAGAGTTGATGAGGCTATCATCAATGACATGCTAAGAGTGTAGCAGTTCTTCATCGAGCCGCCACGAAACTCCAGCTACCTTACACAGCTCTGTGATCAAGGAAGGGTGCTCCAATCCTCCTGCGGTAGATCCTTTTAGGCTTTCAAGGATATGGTCATGAATGAGCCGACCCACGGTATGCCGGTGATGATGGCATAGAGGAGTAGCACGCGGTCTAGGACGACATCGCTAAGATGCATCACCGGTAGTAATTTGGCAGCTAGGAAGATAAGCCAGGCTTTGCTTTCTTGGTCTAGAGTGGACTGCTTGATGGATAGAAGGGTGTTGCCACTCATTTTCCATGCCGCTCTCAGGCTACATAGAGCCGTCATAATGGCATCGGAGTTGACCTTAGTTGCTGTGAGGAGGGCTTGGAATTTGGTGTCCTTTATGTTCAAAAATTTATACAGACGGTTAATGGTGGTTCGGCTGAAGGATACCTGCTCGCCTCTGACAAAGACTTTGTCTCCCTCTTTGTCCGGTGCATTTGCGTAGAATTCGCGCACCAGGGGTACCACAACAAGGTCCAACTATTTGACAAGATGCCCAAAATCATACGAGCAGTGTCGGAGTTGTAGCTATCAAGGGTCGGTTGAAGGCCCCGCTTTGGTATTAGAGCTCATCGGACAACTGACACTTAATATTTTTTGAACGCCGCCGCACTGACGAAACGTTGCTTATCATATGGGGGTGGCGCAGATGAAGAAGCTCCTTTGCAGGTCTTTTGCTTCTTGGATTAGTGGATGAAAGTGAATGGCTTGAAGCAAAGTGAGTGACGTCCTGTGAAAAACCAAACACTTAGTCTATAAGCCAAACAAGTGCAACATCATAAAAAAAACAATTAGGAGACATGTCATCATTCCATATAAGTGATGTTCAAAAAGCTCATCTAGAAATTATTCCCTCAAGTCAAGACTCCTAGTTGGGTATTCACCCATAAAGTGCACGCATAAAAAAAATTGTTAGTCTAGAGCATGGAACCATGGGTCTATAACTAGTGTCACACATGCTAGGTGCACATAGGTGTAAAGGAGGAAATAAACATGCAAACATACCCAAGAAGGCATTCAAGTAAATATGTAAGTAATCATGGTGTGGGAGTAAGCTTGCAAATGAATGCATAAAGTCATAAAGCAAGTGCATGCCTAACAAATTCTTAACTTCTTCATGCACGTATAAGAACAAGCACATGGGGGTTCATCTAAAAACATTTGTGCTTGTGGTACATATAGAAGATGAGTCTCTATACTAGCAAGCAAATGGAGCATAGCATGAAAGCATACAAAGCAAAGACAAATCATGCACCCAAGGAAGCAAATTCAAACCCCTTCCTAAACCAAACTTCATGTAAGCATTTTATCAAACACTTGGTGGGCACACCTCAAAATACAAACTATAAAAGTTATTTCAAGCATGCATTACCTCCAATTGGCCAAATTTCATCCAAGTACACTCTAAACAAGAGATAAAGATGATAGAAATACCTTGAAGGCAATGAGAATTCAAAAACCCCAATATGGAAACTGAGTTGACTCGGTGTGGGTATGGTGAGTGAGTGTTAAGCACTTTTGAAAACAATGTGGTCTGTGGGTGCAGTGTAGGATGCAAAAATGAGGAGGTATTGTTCAAAAATGGTGGATTTGGTTAGATGAAGGAGAAAAATGGAAGTGCTTGAAGGTGGTTGTGTGGGTGTGTGAGAATGGAAGTTTTGAAACAGTGAGGTAAAGGAGAAGGAGGGTGAGTGCGTGAGTTGTATGCTGAAGAGGAAGGAAAAATAGTATTTGGTGAAGAGTGGGGTGACCAAAACGCATAGCATTAAGAGTGGGCACTTAATTTTTATTTTATATTTTTTTAGAAAAGGAGATGTAGACTTATAAGGGTTAGGGTGCTCCTTTACGAGCGCCCCAGCACTTGATCTCTAGACGTGGAAATGAAGCGCTAGCATCCTAGCGCTCCATGCTGGGTGCCATGGCACCTAGGCTCAACCTGGGTGTTGGTTTCCGCTTCTCTGGGCATTGGAGCGCTACCTAAATGGTGCAGGGGCCCTTTTTGTGAGGATCTATCATTCTTGACTTATGCTTTCCAATTGAAGTTACCTTGTTTGTTGATTTTGGATGAGAAGAAATTTTATTTCATAAATGCTGTGACTTCCTTCAATCTTTAATTGCTTATCTTACTTGTGGTATGAACTTCTGCATATCTTAAATATCATTGGGAGGTGATCCTTTAGTTTTTAAATTTGTTTTTGTTTCCTTGTTCTTGCTTTTCTTAGTTTTGGAATTTTAGTTTGCCCGAGACGTGCAAAAGCTAAGTGTGGGGGAATTTGATGAACACACTTTTTATACAATAGTTATTCCTCATACTTAGTCTTTTAAACCTCTTTTGGGCTGAATTGCATAGACTTAGACCTCATTTCATGACTTTGGATCCATTTATGCTTAATTGCAATTTCCAGCAATACTGGGCATTATATGCTGTCTCTGTGTTTCATGCATATCTTGAGTTCTGGATGTCTAAAAATTCCGAGTCATACCTTGTTGGAAAGCTGAGAGAATTGTCTACAACTTTATTTCAATGCTCCAAAGCTAATTCGGACGTTCAGAAGGTCATATGCAGCCTGGAAGCCAGAGAAGACATGCTGTCATAGGATCCTGACCTACATGCAGTATTTGGGTCATAACTTGAGTTGTGGATGTCATATGGACCTGAAACTGGTACCATTGGAAAGCTAATAGACAGAGCTTCAATTGATATGAAGACCGGTTCACCATATTTTATGTGGAAGATGGTCCTATTTGCTGTGAAAGTTAGCTGATGGTTCCAGACACCTTTTGCCACCTAAATGGGCCTAACTTCCTCATGACAAGTCCAAATGGGCCCAAACCAAAGCCCAATTGAAGCTAAGGCCCATGGGAACAAGTGTGCCCTAAGGGCAATTTGGGTGTGCATGTAAATTTGGAGGTCTATATCAGAAGAAGGAGGCAGCCGAAATTCATAATGAACTCATTAGATATTTTAGACAGATTTTGAGCTTTCCTTAGTCTCTNATTGTTCAAAAATGGTGGATTTGGTTAGATGAAGGAGAAAAATGGAAGTGCTTGAAGGTGGTTGTGTGGGTGTGTGAGAATGGAAGTTTTGAAACAGTGAGGTAAAGGAGAAGGAGGGTGAGTGCGTGAGTTGTATGCTGAAGAGGAAGGAAAAATAGTATTTGGTGAAGAGTGGGGTGACCAAAACGCATAGCATTAAGAGTGGGCACTTAATTTTTATTTTATATTTTTTTAGAAAAGGAGATGTAGACTTATAAGGGTTAGGGTGCTCCTTTACGAGCACCCCAGCACTTGATCTCTAGACGTGGAGATGAGGCGCTAGCATCCTAACGCTCCATGCTGGGTGCCATGGCACCTAGGCTCGACCTGGGTGTTGGTTTCCGCTTCTCTGGGCATTGGAGCGCTGCCTAAATGGTGCAGGGGCCCTTTTTCTCTGCCATATAGTGCTGTAGCGCCCATGATTAAATCCCAAGGTTGCTGGAAGTGGACTTTGCGAACAAAGAAAATTAGAATTAAGAAAAAAAATTAAACTATCAAATTGAATGAAAAATTTGCTAAAACTAAGAAATAAACTAAAATAGGAGAAAGGGTTCTTATTGATTGGGTTGCCTCCCAATTAGCACTTAATTTATAGTCTTTAGCTAGACTATCTCTGGTGTAATTCACTGGGGCTCTTCAAGAGTGATGGAAGACTTAGAAAAATCTTTTACTCCATCAATATAAACCTTGAGCCTTTGGCCATTAACTTTGAGTTTTTTGTTAGCAATTTGGATTTCCACAACTTCATGAGGGAAACTTTGACCACAATAAATGGTCCAGACCATCTAGAACGTAACTTCCCAAGAAAGAGTTTTAAACGGGAATTGAAGAGAAGAACCCTCTATCCTTGAACAATTTCACGTCACACGATGTGCTTATCATGCCATTTCTTGGTACACTCTTTATAGAGCTTGACATTCTCATAAGATTCCTGATGGAACTCATCCATCTCATTGAGTTGAAGGAGTCTTTTTTCACCCACTACTTGGATGTCAAATTTTAGTTTTTTTTGTATCCCCATAAGCTTGATGTTCCAGATCCATTGGTAAATGACAAGCTTTACCAAACACCAATCGATATGGCGACATGTCAATAGGTGTCTTAAAAGCTGTTTTGTAAGCCCAAAGCACATCATCCAGCTTCTTGGACCAATCTTTTCTATTGGAATTCACAGTTTTCTCCAAGATCTATTTTAGCTCCTTATTTGAAATCTCCACTTGACCACTAGTTTGGGGATGATAAGCAGTGACAATCTTGTGCTTCACCCCATACTTAGTCAATAATGTCTCAAATTGTTTGTTGCATAAGTGCTTCCCATCATCGCCGATAATTGCTCTTGGAGTTCCAAAGCGAGTGAAGATATTTTTTCTGAGAAAATTCACAACTACCTTGGAGTCATTAGTGGGCAAAGTAACTGCCTCAACCCACTTAGAGACATAATCAACTGCCACAAGGATGTATTGATTGTTGAAAGATGATGGAAAATGTCCTATAAAATCAATCCCCCAAACATAAAAAAGCTTAACCTCTAGGATATTACTCAGAGGCATCTCATTTAGGCAAGAGATATTCCTTGTCCTCTGATATCTGTCATTGGAAGCCACATAAGAAATTATGTCTTTGAACAAGGTGGGCCAATAGAAACCATATTGGAGTATTTTAGCTACAGTGCGATTAGCCCCAAAATGACCTCCATACTCAAAAGAGTGACAGTGATGAAGAATACTAGTCATTTCCTCTTCAAGGACACATTTCTTGACAATTTGATATAAACAAAGCTTGTACAAAAATGGATCATCCCATAGACAATGCTTCACATCGGACAGGAATTTCTTCTGTTGTTGCCTGCTTTGATCAAGTGAAAAAGTGTTAGTAGCCAGGTGGTTAGCAAAATCTGCATACCAAGGAGTATTTCCAGTTATGATATTATAAAGTTGCTCATCTAAAAAGGTATCATTGATATGAGGTGTGACCTATGCTTATTGCTCTTGTGGCTCTAGATGAGAGAGATGGACCGCTACAAGATTTTCTTTCCCTTTCTTGTCTTTGATCTCTAAATCAAATTCTTGCAGTAGGAGCACCCATCAAATGAGTCTGGGCTTGACATCTTTCTTCTCAATCAGGTACTTGATAGCGGAATGATCTGTGAAAACCATAGTCTTGGTGCCTATCAAATAGTGCCTGAATTTGTCAAAAGAAAAAATTACTGCCAAGAGTTATTTTTCAGTAGTAGCGTAATTCATCTGACCATGGTTAAGGGTTCGGCTTGCATAATAGATGGCATGAAACACTGTGTTCTTACTTTGTTCCAAAATAACTCCTATGGCAAAGTCACTAGCGTTACACATAAACTCAAAGGGAAGATCCCAATCAAGAGCTATGATGATAAGGGCAGAAACTAAAGCCTTCTTAAGCACCTCAAATGCCTCAAGAGACTCATCATCAAACTTGAATGACACTTCTTTGAGCAGTAGATTGCAGAAGGGGTTTGGTGATCTTAGAAAAATCTTTGATGAATCTTCTATAAAACCTGGCATGTCTCAGAAAATTGCGCATTCCTTTTGTTGACGTAAGGGGTGGCAATTTTTCAATGGTGGCCATTTTGGCTCTGTCAACCTCAACACTAGATGCAAAAATTTTGTGACCCAATACAATGCCCTCAGTCGCCATGAAATGACATTTTTTTTTTTTTTTCGAATTAAGCATTAGATTTGTGTCTTCACGTCTCTTGAGAACTAGAGAGACGTTATCCAAGCATGAGTCGAAAGAATCCCATAAGACTGAGAAATCATCCATGAATACCTCTATGAATCGCTCCACCATGTTTGAAAAAATAGCCATCATGCACCGTTGAAAAGTCCCTAGTGCATTGCACAATCCAAAGGGCATGTGTCAGAAAGCAAAGATGTCGTAAGGACATGTGAATGTGGTATTTTCCTGATCTTCCGGTGCTATGGATATTTGATTGTAGACGGAATAGCCATCTAAGAAGCAGTTGTAGGGATGTCCAGCTAGTTTATCGAGCATCTGATCGATGAAAGGAAGAGGAAAGTGGTCTTTTCTAGTGGCCTTGTTGAGCTTCCTGTAATCAATACACATTCTCTAACCAGTCACCGTCCTAGTGGGTATCAACTCAGTGTTGTCATTTTTTACCACTGTCATGCCACCTTTCTTGGGAACCACTTGCACTGGGCTCACTCAAGCACTGTTAAAGATAAGATAAATGATTCCTGCATCCAGAAGCTTCAGTACTTCTGTTCTCACTACCTTTTTCATGTTGGGATTCAACCAGCGTTAGTGCTCTACAAATGGTTTATAGCTTTCTTCCATCAGAATTTTATGCATGCACAGAGAAGGACTAATTCCCTGGATGTTAGCTATGGACCACCCAAGTGTTGTCTTGTGCTCTCTCAACACCCTTAATAGCTTGTCTTTTGGTTCTTTGTCAAGAATGCAAAAAGTATGATAGGCAATGTAAAGGATTCTCCTAGAAAACCATACTTTAAGTGCTCAGGTAACTGCTTGAGCTCTAAAATAGGTGGCTTATGAATGGAAGGTACTGGTCTAATGGCCTTGGTGCCAAGCTCTTCGAAGGGCCTGTGAATGAAAATGGGTGCTATAGCTTCCAGTTGCTTCTCACATTCCTGAACCTCAGGATTATCTAGACTAAGAATACTAGTCAAACACGCCTCAAGTGGTTCGGAAGAACTAGTGGATTTGAAAATTTCCCTGGTGCATTCTTCAACAATATCAATCCGGAAGTAAGTGTCTCCATCAAATGGGTGCTTCATTGCCTTGAACACATTGAATGACACCTCTTCCTCTTGTACCTTCAAAATCAATTGGCCTTTTTGGACATCAATCAAGGTCCTTCCAGTGGCTAAGAACGGTCGACCAAGAATAATGGGAATTTCTTGGTCTTCCTTCATGTCCAATACAATGAAATTAGCTGGGAAGATGAACTTGTCCACTTTGACTAGTACATCTTCTATAACACCTCTCAGATATTTGATGGATTTGTCGGCTAATTACAATGTCATTGTGGTTAGTTTAGCCTCACCAAGACCCAGTTTCCTATAAACAGATAAAGACATAATACTAGCACCTAAATCACATAAAGCTTTACCAAAAAATGAATTACAAATGGTACAAGGTATAATGAAACTCCCTAGATCTTTTAGTTTGGGTGGCAATTTCTTCTGAAGGATGACACTGCACTCTTCAGTAAGTACAACTGTCTTATAGTCTTCCAGCCTCTTTTTGTTATACAAAATATCTTTCATAAACTTGACATAGCTGGATAAAAGGCATCTGTAAATGGGATGTTGATATGCAACTCCTTGAACACTTCTAGAAATTTGGAAAATTAGTTATCTAGCTTCTTTTTCTGGAACCACTAAGGAAAAGGGAAAGGTGAAACATAAGGTGGGGGATTGTCCGAAAATAGCTTAGAAGTCTTCCCTACACTTTTCTCAAGTGGTGCCATTGGATTGTCTTCCATTGTCTCAGACTCAACTGGCTTATTTGGCACTTTTTTTTCAACTTCAAGTGGCTCATTTAAGGTCTTACCACTGCGTAGAGTGATTGCCTTTATGTGCTCTTTAGGATTCACCACTGTATCACTAGGCAATGACCCCTGCTGTCTAGAGGTAAGCATGCTAGGTAGTTGACCCACTTACACTTCTAGATTTTGAATAGAAGCATTTGTTCTTGACATAAACTAATTGGTGTTCGTTGTTAATTGTGCAAGAGTATCTCCTAAAGAAATCTTAGGTGCAGGTTGTTGACTTGCAATTATGGTGGAGCAGAATTTTGATTGTTCTTCCAAGAAAAATTCGGGTGATTTCTCCACCTAGGATTTTATGTGTTGAAGTAAGGGTTGTTCTACCTCCCTGAGTTTCCCACATAATGTGCTTCTTCTGATTGATATGGAGAGAAGGGGTTGCCAACTTGGCAATCAATGCTAGCATGAGGTCCACTGCAGTGATCACAAATTTCAGTAGGAGAAGTGATGTCATTGACTTTCATAGATGATAATTGCTTAGAGATGGAATCCATTTTAGCAGACAGGGAAGTAAGGATGTCTACTTCATGAACCCCAAGTACCTTGCGTGGTGTGGATCTCTTAATAGGCCATAATAGGCAATATTAGCCATCTCTTCTAATAAGTCATTTGCATCTCCATATGTCTTCCTCATTAAAGACCTTCCTGTAGCGGCATCCACAAGTGTCTTTGTTGAACTTGTTAACCCATTGTAGAAGGTCTAGAGTTGCAACCAATTAGGAAGTCCATGGTGGGACATCTGCTAATGAGTTCTTTATACCTTTCCCAAGCTTCTTGGAGTGACTCCATGTCTTGTTAACTGAAAGCAGTAATGTCATTCCTCATCTTGGCTATCTTAGCAAGTGAAAAAAATTTGGCCAAAATTTTTTGTGCCAAGATATTCCAGGTAGTGATGGTTTCCACTGGCAAAGACTGCAACCAAGACTTGGCTTTATCCCTTAGTCAGAAAGGAAAGAGACGAAGTCGGATGGCATCATCAGAAGCACCATTATGCTTGAATGTGTCACATATCTTCAAGAAACTGGCAATGTGAGCATGAGTATCTTCATTGGCAAACCCATTGAATTGGCTAGCCTGTACCATGTGGATGACAATAGGCTTTATTTCAAAAGTGTTGGCCTGAATTACTGATCGTCTTATGCTAGAGGTGGTATATATGACTAGAGGAATAACGTAGTCATGAAGTGCTTTTGGAGGATTTCCTTCTGCTATTGTGTCTATTAAAAATCTGGTTGAGTCTCTCTTTTTCCTTTATGTTCTTTCAATAAGTCTTCTCTATCTCAAAATCAAATGGTAGCAAAGAATCACTTCCAGCTTTTCTCATCAACCACAAGAGAAATCTCTTGAAAGTATAAGTAAACAAAAATATTAAACAAACTAAAACTAAAAATAACGATTAGATTAAACTAGGAATTATTGAGTATCAATATTAATAATCAATTAATCTTCGGCAACGGTGCCAAAAACTTATTGTGCTAAAACGGAGCGCAAGTGCATGCTATCGTTTTACAAGTAATAGAGTGAGAATAGAGATCGTCCCTCGAGGATTAATGATATCAATTACTGAAATTAGGTCAATTCCAAATTTATCTAATCAATATTGTAAAAAGGGTTCAAAGATCTAAAGTAATTAAATTGAAAATTAACAAGGCTGATATAAATCACAAAGAATGTAAAAGTGAGAAAACTTTAGGGATTTCGATTTCACCGTAATTAATCATGATTTTTATTCCTTTAATCCTTAATCTATGATTCATCTTTCTATTAACAAGCCAAGATTCCCCAGACTATTCATTAGCCTTTCCTAAGGTCTAGTGAAAATATTCCTAATTACTAACCTATTATATTCCTATGTGAGTTACAATAATCAAGAATTCATTAAGCTTTATGGATCTTTTAATTAACTACATAGGCCATGAAGGTATGTTCCTATCCTACATGCAACCTATGACATTTATCTCAATGAACTTAGACACACAACTCTCCTTCCGGTCTCATTGTGATTAACTAGTCAACTAATTAATGGTCAGTTAACTAGAAGCATGAAAGACAGAGACACATATTTAAATAGAAAGATAAATCTTTTATTAAGTCTAAAAGAAACTACAATCATTCATAATTAGGCTACATCGTTTGAACCTACTATATTCCTATCTGAATTACGAATAACCAAAAAATTCATTCAATTCTATGGATCTCTTTAATTGACTACACATGCCATGGAGGTATATCTCTATCCTACATGCAACCTATAGTATTTATCCTAAAGAACTAAACACACAAATCTCCTTTCGGTTTCATTGTGATTAACCTATCAACTAATTGGTGATTAGGCAATTAAAAGCATAAAGAACAAAGATGAACACTCAAATAGAAAAGATAAAATTATAGATTAATTCCTTACGAAGCTACAATCGTTCATAATTAGACTACATCATAGCCCTAGAAGGGAAGTAGTTCATGATTGCAGAAGAAGAAAACTGATGGGGAAGTCAGATCCGTCGCCGTCTATGCCTTCTTGCCTCTAATCTCTTCTCTTCAATCATTGTCTTCAAAAAGTGTCTAACCTAATTGAGAACTCTAATCTAGTCCTAAAATCACCTATTTATAGTTCCTAGGAAATCTAATTACATTAGGAATCGTTTTGGCACTCAAAACCTACAAGAAATAGGAAAACTAATGAAAAATCATACAGGGCAGATCCCGGGTGCCGAGGCCCTGCATAATGGTGCCTAGGCTCTTGCCTTTCAATCAAGTATAGCAAGTTGGACGCCTAGGCTCCTAAGCTTAATTTTGGTACCGAATTTTTCCTTTTTGAGCCCTTAAACATGTCCAAATCACTCATTTATCCCCACAATCACAAAACCTACAAAACAAACACAAAAACACAAGATTCATTAATAAAAATCCCAACACGCATAACATTAAGCTAAAAATATATAAAGAGTGGGTATAAAATCCACTCAACATTTGTTGTAGTAGCTCATCTTGATTCAGTAGATGCTAATCAACTTCGTGCACCAGTGAGAGACCATCTTTATACAAAGGAATGAAAGGTGGAAGTTTGCCGTATAGCGCCTGAAAAGGAGTCATCCCGATGGATATATGATACATTGTGTTGTACCAGTACTCCGTCTAAGGTAAGAAACAACTTCATTTACATGGTCACTGATGAACAAAACACCAAAGATACTGCTCAATGTAGTGGTTGACCACCTCCGTTTGCCAATCGGTTTGCGGGTGGTATGCAGAGCTGAGCTATAGCTTGGTCCTTGACATCTTGAAGAAGTCTTGTTAGAACTTGCTGATGAATATTAGGTCTTAGTCACTCACAATAAACTTGGGAATCCCATGGAGTTTGAGAACTCCTTCCATGAACTTTTCTTACATAATTTTTACCGTAAATGGGTGGGTCAATGTAAGAAAGTAGGCTGACTTACTTAACCTATCCATGGTAACTAAAATGGTATCCTTACCTTGAGAAGTAAGTAGCCCCTCAATGAAATCCAAGGTTATATCATCCCAAACCTGATGTGGAATAAGTAATGGCTGAAGGAGACCTGCAGAAGCTAATGTTTCTGTCTTAGTCTTTTGGCACACTTGACATCCCTTCATATATTCTTGGATTGACTTGTGCATTACAGGCCAATAGAATTGTTGTCCTAACTTCTTAAGAGTTTGTAGCACACCTGAATGACCTCCCACTTTAGTGTCGTGCACTTCATGGAGTATCTTAGCCTAAAGTGATTGATTGGTAAGTATGACCACACGTCCCTTGTAGAGAAGTAGGCCATTGCGCCATGCGAATAGGCCTTCAGGTTGGGTTTCGGCCACTTGTCCCCATGGATTGGATATATGAATCATCCTTTGCCGTATTTTTAATCTCCTCCCATAAACTAACATGCAGAATAAAAAGATGATGGAGAATTGAGCTACCTTGTTTACGTGATAAGGCATCAGTTGTAGAATTTTCACGACCTGGCCTGTATATGATCTCGTAGTCATAGCCTAAAAGCTTGGCCACCCATTTTTGTTATTCCAATGTTGCCAGTCGTTGCTCCAAAAAATATTTAAAGCTTCTTTGATCTGTTTGGATGAAAAACTTTTAACCCAATACATAAGGCCACCATACACATATTGCCTCCACGATGGCTAACATTTCCTTGGCATAAGTGGACCATGATTTCTTGATCACCCCTAGGGCACGACTCATAAATGCCACTGGTTTGCTTTGTTGAGTTAATACCGCTCCAATGCCATCCTCGGAAGCATCTGTCTCAATAGTAAATGAGTCATTGAAATTCGGCATTGCCAACGTGGGTGTGGTAGTCATTGCATGCTTAATAGCAATGAATACCGCTTCGACTTCTTTGCTCTATCCAAATTGACCCTTCTTGAGAAGGTTAGTGAGTGCGCGAGCCCTGTTGTAGTTCGTCTTGAACTCCACCGAGCCCTGTCTTCAATGCTTCGATCCTCTATTTGTTGGTGGTCATAATAATTGTGCTCTAATACCACTGATAGTGGTCCCAGTCAAAGCAAGCTAACAACTAAGTAAACATGGTAGTAACATCACTCTCTTTTGGGCGAGAACAAACCACATTATTGGATAAATTCTTGATTGATTCTTTACTGATAATCTCTAGTTTCTTAAATAGGCAAGAGCCCAGCGAAACCAATGCGTATACGACAGAAACTTAAGCTACTAAACTTGACTCAGTA
Source organism: Cercis canadensis (assembly GCA_003255065.1). Classification (NCBI taxonomy): domain Eukaryota; kingdom Viridiplantae; phylum Streptophyta; class Magnoliopsida; order Fabales; family Fabaceae; genus Cercis; species Cercis canadensis. The sequence continues at coordinate 79,249 of QAOA01003340.1, read as the reverse complement.
AACAACGTAAAGTAACAGAAATAGAAAATAAACTCCTAAACTAGCTCTAACGACTAGTTAACTGGGCAACCTTGCATGCAAACACGAGGGTAGCGGTTTTATTCCTTGCGTGATCTTTTCAACACCCTTGACAGCTTCCTCGTGTCTTCCGCAAGCCATGTAGCACCCAATTCACGTGCACCCACTACCCATGATACTTGGGGTTTGGATTTAGGCCCCTCTCTAATCTACGTGGCTTATCAGTAATCAACACTCTGAACTTTACATCTTATACAAAAAGACTTTTTGTTTATTTGATCATTAATCTATGAATAAAAATGGCATGTGCTATTCATATGATGCCATTAAAATATGATTTAATCACTTTAATACCTAATTAGCACTTAATTTGGATGAAAACCAACGAGAGGCATTTATAGATAACTTATTTTGGCACTCTAAATGTAAGATACTTAATAGGATTCAACTTGAGGAAAAATCATATTTTTGGAATAATTCAGGTTATAGGAAGAGAAAAAGGAAAATTTAAAAATTGGACTAAATAGGCTCACACGGCCTATTGGCCCATTGTTAAGCCTGATCGGCTTAGAGGAGGGACGAACGACCAAGACAAGGGCCGATCAGACCTTCAAGAGGCTGATTAGACCCCACCTTCCTAATCACTTTTTGGCTTTCCTATTTCTTAATGCATTCTAGAATTTTCTAGAATACAGTAAGCAACTTAAGGTGCACTCCAAGAGAAAGTTCTGGAGAAAGAGAAAAAGTGCGCACTGTCAAGCCAAAGCCAAGCACAAGATACTAGGTCGGTGCTTTACACCCTTAGGAACATGTTTTAGGGTTCTTATTTAGGAAGGCGATGTCTTTGGTGCTAGATCTACATCTATGGTTATTAGATTTATCACTTTTCTATTTAGATATACTATAAAGCATGTTTTTAGGGTTGTTTGTTTTGCTTTTAAATTAAATTAAAAGTACCAAAAATTAAAAGCTTAATTACAGTTGTAGTCCATTTATTTTAAAGATTTCTATGAGTTAGTCTCCATATTTTAAAACTCGACAATTTGGTCATTATATTTTAGTAAGTTTGGCAGCTTTAGTTTTCTCATGAGTCAACTAAACAGTCAACCCAACAACATGCTGATGTGGCACATAGAATTTTTTTTCTTTTTTTTTGTTATCATGTTAATGTGGCACAGAGAAAGTAATTTAGTATCATTTCGTCACCCCTAGTACCCAGCCAAAAATCGATTTTACATTATAGATTGACCTAAAATTTTTGAAATTACATATTGACCCATATGTTTTCTATAAATTTCAAAAAGACCCATTTTTAAAATAAACTTTGGGTTTATTAGATCGAGTTGGGTTAGATCAGCCCAAACCAAGTCTATAGGACCAAACTCTTGTCCATCTTTCATTCTAGATCCAACTCCAAAACTTCCAAAAATTATAGAATGACCCTATAACTCTCAAAAATTTCATAAAATCTCAAGATTTCAAAAATAGTAATGCAAACTCATTATTTCAAATTGGCCAAATATAATTTCATTTTTTTTGTCTATATTATTTTCCTATCAATCTATGACATTTAAAGTTATCATCCATAACAAGCCTCCTTCAAAATTATGTTGGCTATTATACCTAGGCTTTCATCCTAGAATACATAGGCTTCTAAGAGAGTATCTTGGACCAAGTTCAAACCGAGTAAGATTCGTTTTGGTAATTTAATTTTCTTCAAACTTCAATGTATTTTTTTGCACTTTATTGTTCAATCTATGTGCAAACCTTTTTACATATTTGCCTTAACTCATAACAAGTTCACCATTTAGGAGCAATTGTTAGATTATCCTTTTTTAACTCATAACTTAGTATCTAGACCTAAACTTTGGTTCGAGACCTACTTTTCCTTTTTTTTTTTTTTTTGGAAAAACAAGGTGACAACTCCTAAATCATGAAAAGAGAATCTTAAATGCCGCATTAGGCCTTTTATCACTATAAAAAAATGGCTTACTCTCACTCATCATCATGTTCAAAATATAATCAAATAATATCATAGCATTACATGCATTAGGAAACATATTGATTTTATTTTTAAAAACAAGGAAAAAGTCCATAAAAACCCCTTCAACTTAGGGTATTTCAAAATGTGCAAACAATTCTATGTACTACCAAAATATGTAAAGAACTCCTTTTCATAAATAGATGTTGAAAATCCGAAAAAGAGAAAAATTAAACGATTTTTTTTTTGGAATTTTTCCTAAAAACAATTAAGACAAATTGCAATAATATAAATTAAAACTTCTCACCCCAAAAAAAGAACATGCCATTGGTGGAGTTGATTTGATCAGAATTTTTTTTTTTTTTTTTTTTTTTAAGTGGACATTCCCAATGGGAGGACATCAGGGACTTTATTTTGTATTGTTGAGTGGATTTTATACTCACTCTTTAGATATTTTTAGCTTAATATCTTGTGTGTTCTTGAGAATTTTTATTAATAAATAAATGTATTTTTGTGTTATTTTTGTAGGACTAGAAGATTTAAAAAGATTTCCTATTTTGAGGAAAAATAGATGACTTTAGAAGCTCTGAGCATCAAAGCGTGAAGAGGCAAAAAGGAAGAGTTGTAGCGCCAATTTCCAAGGGCCGCAGCTCTAAGATTCAAGGGCCTCAAGGCACATTTATCCATAAAGCAAGGCAGAAAGGAAGAGCTGCAGCACCAATTTCCAAGGGCTGTATCCCTCTCCTTTAACTTTCTTCCAGCGAAGCCAAAGACTAAGAGTTGTGGCACTCTATTTCAAGGTTGCAGAGCCCGCACTCCATCAAGTTAAGGGCCTCAGCGCTAACTTTGTAGAGCTGCCGCACCTAGGCTTTGTTCTTTAGGCGGTGATTTCCTTTTATTCCTTAATTAAGTAGGACTTGTGTAAAAAAGTATAAATAAGACTTTTATGTTTTAGAATAAGACTTCTTTGTCGTTTCGAGAGCTGGAAAAAGGCAAGAAAAAGCTTGGAGAAAGGATTGGAAGCAACTAATCTTGGCTTATACACTGAGTTTTTATTCTCTTTTCCCTTTCATCTATGTCTTGAATTTCTTCAATTATGTTTTATTTTACCATCATGAATTAATTTCTTTCTAGGGCTACGATAAAGCCTAAAACTATGAACAATTGTAATTCCTTTTAGAATTAATTTGTGATTTATCTTTTCCATTTGAGTGTTTATCTTTGATCTTCATGCTTCTAATTGTCTGATCACCAATTAGTTGATAGGTTAATCACAATGAGACCAGAAGGAAATTTGTGTGTCTAGTTCATTGAGATAAATACCATAAGTTGCATGTAGGATATGGATATACCTCCACGGCTTGTGTAGACAATTAAAGAGATCCATAGAATTAAATGAATTTTCTGGTTATTCATAATTCACACATAAATATAGTAAGTCATAACTTAGAAATATTTTCATTAGACCTTGGGAAAGACTAATGAATAAATTAGGGAATCTTGGCTAGCTATTAGAAAGATAAATCTAAATTAAGGACATAAGAAATGAAAATCGAGATTAGTTATGGTGAAATAAAAAACCCTAGATCTTTCTCATCAAACTTTCCATCTGTTTTAGTACATTATTGTCTTTAAATTATTACTTGACATTCAATCTTCATAGTCTAGATAAATTAGAATAGACTCAATTTTGGTACTTAGTAGTCATAGTCATCGTGGGATGATACTTAATTCATTATTATATTACTTGCTTGCCAAACATACTGATGAACACACTTTTTATACAGTAGTTAACCCTCATATTTAGCTTCTTAAACCTCTTTTGGGCCTATTTGATTGGGCTTGGGCTTCATTTCATGACCTTAGATCCATTTGTGCCTAATTACATTTTTCAGCAATACTGAGCATTTTATGCTGTCTCTGTGTTTCATGCGTATCTTTAGTTCTGGATGTCTAAAAATTTCGAGTCATATCTTGTAGGAAAGCTGAGATAATTATCTACAACTTTCATTCAGGGCTCCAAAGCCAATTCGGACGTCCAGAAGGTCATATGCAACCTGGAAACCAGAGAAGAGATGCTGTCGTAGGATCCTGACCCGCATGCAGTGTTTGGACCATAACTTGAGATTCAGGTGTCTTATGGACTTGAAACTAGTCCCATTGGAAAGCTAACACATAGGACTTCAATTGTTATGAATTCCAGTTCACCAGATTGTATATTTTATATGGTCTTATTTCTTGTCGAAGTTGGCTGATGGTTCCAGAAACCTGTTGGCACTTAAATGGGCTTAACTTCTTCATCACAAATCCAATTGAGCCCAAACCAAAGCCCGATGAAAGCTAAGGCCCATGGAAATAAGTGTGACCTAAGGAAAATTTGGGTGTGCATGTATTTTTGGAGGTCTATATGTTCAGAAGGAGACAGCCGAAATTGATATCAAGACATTAGGATATTTTAGACAGCTTTTCAAGTTTTCTTAGTCTTTAAGTTTTCTCTTTAGATATTTTGTAAGAACTTGGCGTCTCTTGTTCATGGAGGGCTAAATACTCAAATCAATTCACGTTTTGGCTATTCTGATTATTAATTCTGAGATTATGCTTTGATTGTTATTCATTTAGTTGTTAATCAAGTTCTTTCAATCCTCTGAAATATTCTGTTTGAATTGCTTAATTCGGATTTGGATCTTCATGTGTTGATTGCTTAATTGCATGTGATAAAAGAGGATTTTATGGTTAATTAATGGTTCTAAACTTTTGGACAGATTAATTACCCTTGGCTGGATTCTAGACTTAGGTTAAACTGGACTTGAATGTTTGCGTAATTCATTTAGTCTTAGTTAATCTGAATTCTGGTTGCTTAACCAGTGGATATCCATAGAGGACTGAGAGGCTTCTTGATGTGTTCTAAGGCCAAGAACTAGGTTAATAATTGAATGGATTCTTGGAAATCAAGGATGGATTAAAATCAGAATCAATTGGACTTGGATTGGTTGTTTTCCTTAAGGTTTACCACTTACAATTAATTTCTGTCAATCACTTGAACAAAACAAAACCCCCTTGTTTATATGTTCTTAAATCTGATTCACTAATTAGAGTAACCCCTTGGTTCGACTTAGGGTTGCCTTATGTTACAAGTAGCTTAGGTAAACCGACCTTAAACTTTAATTAATTTGAGGAGCCTCGGCAGCTCATCACATACACTAATGTATGATTTTTGCATGACAAGTTTTTGGTGCCGTTGCTGGGGACTGTGCGTCTATTAATATCAATACTAGGTTATTCTAATCTCATTCTAGACTTTTATTTTTCTGTTTTAAATATGTTTTATTTTTCAAGAGTTATCTCTAGTGTATGAGAAGTACGTGGCACACTAATTAACTTCCTTTGGATTTTGAAATCTAGAAGACGTGTAAGAAAAATTGAAGGGAAAGAAAAAACACTTCTAGACCAGCTCAGGATACAATGGAAAATGTTGAGCAAAACCGAGAGCTAGTGGTAGTTTGAAAGGCTTTGAAGCACTATGGGGCTCTGATACTTGTCTTTTAGGACTATAAAATCCATGCTTTAATATTGAATTCTTACCTGCATTGTGAGCAAATCCTCTCTAAACATGGTGTTTAATCCATAAATTGGCTTTGACAGGTACAAAGATGGGTAATCAGGAAATGAGAAGAATCTGGAAGCAATCCATGGAGAAAATGGCAAGGAAAGCAGCCTTACACCAAGTTTTTAGGTAGACACGGGTAGGAACACGGCTGTGTGTACCCCGTATCTAACATCCAGAGGCAGCTGCTCAAGCTTATGGACAAACACAGCCTCAGATAAGAACAGACACGGCCGTGTTCAAGGCCGTGTTGATCAAGCAGAATGTCCAAGAGAACAAAGACTAAGTTTAAGGGCAAACACGGTCAAATCAAGAGAAGAACAGGGCCGTGTGATAGGCCGTGTTGAACAGGCAGAGGCTACAAAGAAAGGACATGCCTAGACCAGAGAAGAGCACGGGCCATGTCTAAGCGACACGGCCAGGATCAAAAAAGAACACGGCCGTGTTTGAGCCCGTGTTAAATGACCAAAAATACAACATAAGTGACACGCCAGGACCAGAAAAGGAACACGGCTGTGTCAGAGCCGTATTAGAGCTATTTTTGACCAAATGACCTAATTCTGCACAAGTATAAAAGAAAATCTGATGCATGTGTCAGAGGAGGCTGTACTTGGGAAGGAAAGGAGCAGAAGAACTAGAGGAGGAAGGGGAGCAATTGCGACTGGATCGTCATAGAGTTTCTTCTTCTTCTTCTTCTTTTCATCTCATGTTGAACCTTACCTATTTGCTTTTATTGAATTCAAGTATGAGTAGCTAAATTCTTAGTGTTAGGGGTTTGATGTAATTCAATTGTAATGAGGTTTTAAGATTGAATAAACTTGTTTTAGTACAACTCCTTTTGTTGAATGGAATTTACTGTTATTAATGCCTTTAAATGCTTAGCTACCATTTGAATGGTTAAAAGATTCATTTCAATACTGGGAATAGTAAGATCCGAATGTGCTCTGTAGATTTTGTCCTAAATTGAGTTAATCTAGGAATAGATAACTTCGTTTAGGTGGTATTAGATTAATTTCCTAGAACCAAATCACCTAGATTAATTAGTTGTGTCAAGGAATTGGACAAGTAATTGGTATAGGGAGGATTGTTTCACCAAGGAATTGGGTTCAATCACATTAAGGAAATGAACCAACAACAAAGGAATTGTAACTGAAATAAGTAGTTCAGTATTGTTTTTGAGATTACCTTGTCTATGAGGGAATCAAATTTGCAAGTAAATGAAATCAACCCCTAACCTTTCTCATTCTTATTATCAATTTCACATTTAGATTGTTCCTTAAAGATTGTTACGCTATTGTTCGAGTTTTGTTACTTAGTTTGTTACTTAGTTTGTTACTTAGTTTGTTACTTAGTTAATTGCAGCTGCTCATTCTTGGGCTGCCTTCAATCCAAACCATTTATCTTTCCAAATAGAATCTTTATTGGTGAAATTGGTAGTTGCTAGCCTTAATCCTCGTGGGAACGATACTCTACTCACTATTATATTACTTGTGTGACCCGGTATACTTACCTGAAAAAGTTCCATCAAGTTTTTGGCGCCGTTGCCGGGGAGTAACGGTATATTAGCAATATTAATAGTAACCAACGAGGTCCTAATTTGGATTTTAAAATTAGTGTTAGTAAATCTGGTTCAAATATTCTATCTGTTGTTAACTTGTTTCTCTCAATTGCTTATCCTACTTTAATCTTGGTGTATGCGAGGTACTCTCAATTCCAGCTCATTAGCTTTTGATCCTGAGATTGAGAGAACAGCTCAAAGACTTCGCAAGTAAGCTAGAGGAGCAAGACAAGCACAACCGAAAGTTATGGCAGAACAAAACCAGAATCCTCCAGTGCACAATAATGGCAATGGAGTTGGACAAAACCATCCACCTTGGACGCTCATGGAGTATTCCATCCCAACAGCAGCAGGATGTGGAGCGAGTATAACAGGACCACCTGTTCAAGCTAATCACTTTGAACTCAAACCAGCTCTGCTTCAGCTATTACAGCACAATCAGTTCAGTGGAAGTGTGCTAGAAGATCCAAATGGACACATAGCCAACTTTCTGCAGATTTGTGACACGGTGAAGTTGAATGGGGTCAGTGATGATGCAATTCGACTCAGGCTCTTTCCTTTTTCTGTGAGAGATAAGGCCAGAAGCTGGTTGGATTCTCAACCAAGGGGTAGCATCACCACTTGGTCAGATTTGGTGAATAAGTTTCTCGCTTGATATTTCCTTCCTTCCAAATCAGCAAGGTTGAGGACAGAGATTACTTCATTTCGCCAACAAGATGGAGAATCATTGAGTGAGGCTTGGGAGCGGTACAATGATATACTGAGGAGATGCCTGCATCACTCGTTTGAATTTTGGATCCAAGTCCAGAGTTTTTACAACGGTATGCTTCCTCACACAAAGGCAAATGTGGATGCTGCACTAGGAGGAGCTATGAATTATAAAACTCCGGAGTAAGCCTGGGACTTGTTTGAGAAGATGGCTTGTAATGACTACCAGAGTCAAGGAGAGAGATCCATAGTCAAGAGAGGCATAATGGAAGTCGGGACACTAGATGCACTGTTAGCCCAGAACAAGCTATTAGCACAACAGGTGGCTGAGCTGTCCAAAAAGTTTAAGACTGTCAACGTGAATGCAGTCAACTTTTCTCCACCAGTTTGTGACTTTTGTGTAGGGAGCCATGTAAATGGAGAGTGCCCGGGCAACATGTTTGGCCCTCCAGTGTCTCAAGAGCAAGTGAACTACATGGGAAATCCTCCAAGACCTCAGAATAATCCTTATGCTCCTACATACAATCCGGGGTGGCGGAATCACCCAAATTTCTTATGGGGTAATCAAGAAAATCAAGGGGGTTCCCACAGACCCAACTACTCATATCAGTCCCCACATCAGACAACTCAAGGTCATGCTTCACAATCTCAAACCAATGAGAAGAGTCCTTATTTGGAGAATGCACTAGAGAAATTGACCACTCAAACCTCGGCTTTCATTCAGAAAACTGCAACGTTTATGGAGGAAACCATGAGCGGGTTCAGAAATCAAGATGCATCAATTCGGAAATTGGAAACTCAAGTGGGACAGATAGCGAGACAATTGGCAAACAGACCTCAAGGGTCCTTGCCCAGTGATACTATTCCAAATCCTAAGGAGCATGTGAAGACCATAACTACAAGGAGCGGAAAAGTGCTGGAGCCCATCCCAAGACAAGAAACACCAGAAGTGGAAGATGATAAGGTCACTAGGACAAATGGGAACACAACATCTAGCCGTCCCACAGAGGCAGAAAGTAGAGAAGAAGGGGAGAAATTGACCAGACCTTGTGCTACAATACCTCTAGTCAAGGTGCTTTTTCCTCAAAGGCTCAAGAAACACCAGGATGAAAAACAATTCAGCAAGTTCTTAGAGGTTTTCAAGAAATTACAGATAAACATACCTTTTGCTGAAGCGCTAGAACAAATGTCATCCTATGTTAAATTTATGAAGGATCTTCTGACCAAGAAAAGAAGGATCGGAGATGATGAGACAGTCATGTTGACTGAGGAGTGCAGTGCTATTTTGCAGAGGAAATTGCCTCCAAAGCTTAAAGATCCTGGGAGTTTCTCCATTCCGTACACTATTGGAGACATCACTTTTGGGAATGCATTATGTGATTTGGGAGTGAGTGTGAGCCTCATGCCTCTATCCCTCTTCAAGAAGTTGGGAATTGGTCAAGCAAAACCCACCATGATTACGCTTCAACTTGCCGACCAGTCTATCAAACATCCTTTCGGTTTAGTAGAGGATGTCTTAGTTAAGGTTGACAAGTTCATCTTTCCGGTGGATTTTGTTGTCCTAGACATGGAGGAGGATGGAGAGATTCCACTGATCTTGGGACGACCATTTCTAGCTATTGGGAGAGCATTGATAGATGTAGCTGATGAGACTCTGACTCTGAAAGTTCAAGATGAGAAGGTGATCTTCAATGTGTTTAGTGCGATGCAACACCTTATGGAGAAAGAAGAATGCTTCCGTCTGGATATTCTGGACTCTATCATTGCTAGCACGTTCAGGGAGAATCTGACCTCTTGTCCTCTTGAAAGAGTCTTGGTGGATGCAGTGACCATGATTGATTTAGCAGGAGATTCAGCATGTGCAGAACATGTAGCATTATTGGATGCTCTACCATCGTATTCGACATCCGCACCACCTAAGCTAGAAGAATTAAAAAAGGATGTGAATCAAGAGCAATCTCCAAAAGTTAAGCTCAAGCCACTGTCGCTGACTTTGAAGTATGCCTTCCTTGGTGAGAATAATTCTTCTCCCGTTATCATCAATTCTGAATTAACTAAGGTTGAGGAGGAAAAAATGTTACGGGTGTTGAGGGAGTATAAGAGCGCCATTGGATGGTCGATTGCTGATTTAAAAGGCATTAGTCCATCTTTTTGTATGCACAAGTTCCTTATGGAAGAGAACCATAAAGCTGTCGTACAACCCCAATGGAGACTGAATCCAATCATGAAGGAAGTAGTGCGAAAGGAAGTGGTAAAACTCCTAGATGCTGGAGTTATTTACCCCATCTCAGACAATTCATGAGTGAGCCCAGTTCAGGTGGTGCCTAAGAAAGGAGGGATAACAGTGGTGATGAATGAAAAAAATGAACTAATTCCCACTAGAACAGTCACAGGATGGTGCGTATGCATCGACTACAGAAAACTAAATGATGCCACAAGGAAGGACCATTTCCCTCTCCCAATTATAGATCAAATGCTGGAGCGCCTAGCCGGTCATGAACATTACTGTTTTCTGGACGGGTATTCGGGTTACAACCAGATTGCCATAGCTCCGGAGGATAAGAAAAAGACCGCCTTCACTTGCCCTTATGGAGTGTATGCATATTGGAGGATGTCATTCGGATTGTGCAATGCCTCGGCCACTTTTCAAAGGTGTATGCTTTCCATATTCTCTGACATGAATGAGAAGTTTATAGAAATATTTATGGATGACTTTTCTGTTTTTGGCTCTTCTTATGATATATGCTTGCATAATCTGTCTTTAGTGTTAAAAAAATGCCAAGAAACTAATTTGGTTTTGAATTAGGAAAAGTGTCATTTTATGGTTAGAGAGGGGATTGTCTTAGGACATAAAATTTCTGCCAAGGGGATAGAGGTAGATAGGGCTAAAGTAGAGGTGATTGAAAAATTGCCCCCTCCTACTAATGTCAAAGGGGTGCGTAATTTTTTGGGACACGCTGGCTTTTATAGAAGATTTATCTAGGATTTTTCTAAAATTGCTAAACCCCTGTGTAACCTACTTGTTAAAGATGAAACTTTTGCTTTCAATAAGGAATGTCTGTTAGCTTTTAATACATTGAAGCAAAAGTTGATTACTGCCCCTGTGGTGATTCCACCTGATTAGGATTTACCTTTTGAACTTATGTGTGATGCTAGTGATATAGCTGTAGGTGCTGTTTTGGGGCAGAGAAAAATAAGTTATTACATGCCATATACTATGCAAGTCATGTGCAAGATTCTGCTTAACTTAACTATGCCACTACTGAAAAAGAGTTGTTAGCTATTGTTTTTGCATTTGATAAATTTCGCTCTTATTTAGTAGGTGCCAAGGTTATTGTATATACTGATCATGCAACTCTTAAGTATCTCTTTGCTAAACAGGATTCCAAGCCTAGGCTCATCCGCTGGATCTTGCTGTTGCAAGAATTTGATCTTGAGATCAAGGATAAGAAAGACATGGACAATGTAGTAGCTGATCACCTATCTAGGATTGAGCAACAAGAGAAGAACCAAGCTACACCTCTTCCCATCAATGAGGAGTTCCTAGACGAGCAGCTCTTGGCAGTGCACAGCTTGCCATGGTATGCTGATTTTACAAACTTTAAAGCTGCTAAGGTCTTACCTGTGGATCTAAACTCCCAACAGTTAAAGAGATTCCTTCATGAGGCTAAGTTCTATGTCTGAGACGAGCCTTATTTGCTGTGAAAATGTGTTAACAGGCTCTTGAGGAGATGTGTCTCACAAGAAGAGGTGAAAGATATATTGTGGCATTGCCACGCTTCAAACTATGGTGGCCATTTCAGTGGAGATCAGACAGCTGCTCAAGTTCTCCAATCAGGGTTCTACTGGCCAACAGTCTTCAAAGACGCCTACGACTATGTGAAGACGTGTGACCGCTGCCAAAGGTCTGGCAACATCTCAAAAAGGCATGAAATGCCTCTAAATTCAGTACTCGAAGTTGAATTGTTTGATGTTTGGGGAATAGATTTCATGGGTCCTTTCCCATCATCATACTCTAATGAGTATATTCTGGTCGCAGTTGATTACGTGTCTAAATGGGTTGAAGCAACTGCCACCAGAACCGATGATGCTCAGGTAGTTATGAGTTTCTTCAAGAAGAATATATTCTCAAGATTTGGAGTTCCAAGAGCTTTGATCAGTGATGAGGGCACTCACTTCTGCAATAAGCGAATGGACGCTTTACTGAGCAAGTATGGAGTGAGGCACCGCATAGCAACTCCATATCATCCACAAACCAGTGGTCAAGTTGAAGTGTCAAACAAAAAGTTAAAAAGGATTCTTGAGAAGACTGTCAGCGCCTCTAGAAAGGATTGGGCCCTGAAGCTCGATGATGCTCTTTGGGCATACCGCACTACATTGAAGACACCTCTTGGCATGTCCCTGTACCAGTTAGTGTATGGCAAGGCTTGTTATTTGCCTGTGGAATTTGAGCACAAAACATGGTGGGCCACTAAGATCCTAAATTTTGACCTGACAAAAGCAGGGGAAAAAAAGGTCCTTCAACTTCACGAATTGGATGAATTCAGATATAAAGTTTATGAGAGTTCCAAGCTTTACAAAGAGAAGACAAAGCGATGACATGATAAGAGAATCATCCAAAGGATTTTTGAACCAGGACAATAAGTCTTGCTGTACAATTCAAGACTGAGACTCTTCCCGGGAAAGCTGAAATCAAGTTGGTCAGGACCATTTATGGTCAAGACAGTATATCCCTATGGAGCTATTGAGGTGGTTGACATGGAAACGGGAAAGAGTTTCAAGGTTAATGGGCAACGACTTAAGCATTATTGGGGAGATGGGGTTAAACACCAGATTTCTTTAATGGTCCTTACTGCACCAGCATAATCTCCGAGATAGTCCGTCTGAGGACTTTAAATTAAGCGCTTCTTGGGAGGCAACCCAAGTTTTTAACCCTTTGTCTTTATTTACTTTTAGTTGTTTTCATTGTGTCTTTGTTTTTCATCTTCATTTTTATCATTTTTGTTCATTAAGTTTTGCTTTTGGTATATCAGGAGAGAACACGACCAGTGACACGCCCGTGTCATGACCCGTGTGAAGAGGGAAGAGAGCTCAGGAAGACTACACGGTCTGGAACACGCCCGTGTCATGACCCGTGTTCACCATACAGAGAGCTCAGAGGAGATACACGGGCACACACATGGCCGTGGCAGTGAGCGTGCAACTCTCACAGGAATCCAACAGGCAGACACGGTCTCTGACACGCCCGTGTTCATACCCGTGTCACTTACCCAGAATTAATTGTCAATAAACATGCCCATGTGTTGTCTCAGGTAAGTATTTAATTTTGCCATATCACGAACACGTTCACTAACACGGCCGTGTTGTGACCGTGTCACTTAATTGAAATATTCTCACTTTGGACACGGTCTGAGACACGGGGAGGTCATGCCCGTGTCACTTAAACATCACCCCCGTGTCACTTAAACACCCCACGTGTTCTCCCTGTGTCTCTTCCTTAAAACACGAAACGCCCATAGAACACGGCCATGTTATGGGCGTGTCACTCAGAAACTTTAAAAACTGAATTCGAGAGCCATTCAATCACTTCAGAAATTCTTCTTCTTCTCATTTTCTCTCAAATCCCTAGCTGCACCGAGCATCCCACACTCATTTCCGGCCAATCCCACTTCATTTAAGCACCACATTCTTTGCCCTAGTCTCATTTCCCCATTTCACCCCATCAGCACACACAGTGCAGCAGTTCTTTTGCAGATTTCGATTACTCCTGCTTCTTACAGGTATGGCATTCCTAATTTTTCTTGTTTTCTGCTATGTCTTGCTTATGAGTGTTTGATCTATGTGCCTATCTTAGTTCATATGGTAGTTATCTGCATAATCTGCATAATCTATGTGCTCTATGAGTGTTTTCTGCATAATCTGTATTGAGTGTGGGAATATTAACTGGGTTGCAACTGAATGCTGATTGTTAGTGTAAAGCTCTTATTGACAACCCTTGCTTGAGGAATTTAAATTTGATATTGTTACATTGTGCTGTGGGTAACTTGGCTGATATCTTATAGGAATTGATATTTAGATTGCTTAATTGTTAGTGGAGGACAATTACTGGTTTTATTCCATAGGTTAGTGTAAGGGAATGTAAATTGCAAGTTGATTAATTATTAGAAAAATTTGGCATTGTTGGTTGCTAGTTTTGGGAATCTGGTTGTTGAAGAATCTGTTTATTTTATTGAAATTCCCAGTAATGTGGACACTGCCAGTGATAATTCTTGCTTGGGGAATGCCTGCTGATTTATTGCTCATGGCCATTGATAACTATTATTATGTTAATTTACCATGGGAATTGTTGTTGTGCTATGGCCAATGATTGCTCACTGGCAAATGAATGTATAGATTGTGTCACTTTCTCTGGTAATGATAATTGTTGTGGAAATTGATTCAGGAATTTGTGGATTATCTGATTTTCTTGTCAAGCACTGTAGGAATGAATTCTAAATTATGCCATGCTATAACCAGAAAATAAATCCTTGCTGAGAGACTGTCTCTGGTTAGCTGTTAGGATGTGATTTGATAGTAATAGACTGTCCAATTGCTTGAAAATATTTCCACTGGAATAGGCATGCATTTTCTGCTGATTGATGAGCTGCCGAGGCTCCTCAAATTAATTAAGTTTAAGGTCGGTTACCTAAGCTATTTGCAGCATAGGGCAGCCCTAAGTCGAACCTAAGGATTGTTCTATTTAGTGAATCATATTAAGAAGCATGTAAACAGGGGGGTTTTGTTTGGTTTATGTGATTAACAGAAATTAATTGTAAGTGGTAAAGTTTAAGAGAAAGCAACCAATCCAAGCCTTAACTGATTCTGATTTTAGTTCATCCTTGATTTCTAATGATCCATTCAATTATTAACCATGTTCTTGGCCTTTAAAACATATCAAGAAGCCTCTCAATATTCTATGGATGTCTACTGGTTAAGCAACCAAAATTCGGTTTTAACTAAGACCAAATGAATTAAGCAAACATTCAAGTCTAGTTTTACCTAAGTCCATGATCCAGCCAAGGTGATTAATCCATCCAAAAGCTTAGAAACATTAATCAACCATACAATCCTCTTTTATCACATGCAATTAAGCAATCACACATGAAGATCCAAATTCAAATTTTAACAATCCAAACAGAATAGTTCAGAGGAAGCAAGAAGCAGATTAATCATTGAATGAATAACAACAACACATAATCTCAAAACTAATAATCAGAACAGCTAAAACCTGGATTAATTTGATGAATTAGCCCTCCATGAACAAGAGAAGCTAAGTTCTTACAAAATATCTAGAGAGAAAACTTAAAGGCTAAGGAAAGAGTAAAAGCTGTCTAAAAATATCTAATTCACTTCTTCTCAATTTCGGCTGTCCCCTTGTGCTGATATAGACCTCCAAAATTACATGCACACCCAAATTACCCTTAGGGAACACTTGTTCCCATGGGCCTTAGCTTCAATTGGGCTTTGGTTTGGGCCCATTTGGACTTGTCATGAGGAAGTTAGGTCCATTTAAGTGGCAATAGGTGTCTGGAACCGTCAGCTAACTTCCACAGCAAATAAGACCATCTTCAATATAAAATATGGTGAACCGGTATTCATATCAATTGAAGATCTGTCTGTTAGCTTTCCAATGGTACCAATTTCAGGTCCATATGACATCCACAACTCAAGTTATGGCCAAAAACTGCATGTAGGTCAGGATCCTGCGACAGCATGTCTTCTCTGGCTTCCAGGCTGCATATGACCTTTTGAAAGTCCGAATTAGCTTTGGAACCCTAAAAGAAAGTTGAGAAAATTCTCTCAGCTTTCCTACAAGGTATGACTCGGAATTTTTAGACATCCAGAACTCAAGATATGCACGAAACACAGAGACAGCATAAAATGCTCAGTATTGCTGGAAATAGCAATTAGGCACAAATGGATCCAAAGTCATGAAATGAGGTCTAAGTCTATGCAATTCAGCCCAAAAGAGGTTTAAAAGACTAAGTATGAGGAATAACTATTGTATAAAAAGTGTGTTCATCATTGATATGGTGACAATGTTGTGTACAACAGTTGTTCATGCTTGGTGACTCACTTATTGAATTTGCTTTTGCAGGACACCAGCATGACAAAGCGCACTGATGATGCTCAACCACGTCAGGAGAAGTTGAAGACGAGGAAGAACCGTCCAAACCCCCCAGAGTCACCTTCTCCACCTGTTAAGAAGAGAAGATCAGGAGCCGTAGACACTTCAGTTCATCCTTTCCTCAGATTCCAAGGGGCTGAGCACCAGGAGCGGCTAGCCAAGCTTTCTACCAAGTCATTTGAGCCAAGCCGATACCCAATATGGCTTGTGCTGCAAGAATTAGGGATCGACCAAGAAGTGAGGCAGCTCCTTAGTAGCAGCCCTTGGGCCACCATCTTCGAGAGTCAGGAGCCCATCTACAAAGAACTTCTGTTGGAATTCCTGGCCACAGTGGAGGTCAATGCCACCTTCACCACTTCGAGCACCATATGGAATGAGCCAGATACAATTCGGTTCCGCCTTGGCTCGTTCATGCATAGCATGAGTCTTGAGGAATTCACCACAGCAGTAGAGCTTGCACCTGTAGGGTTCGTCTACACTGGATACTATCTTGACTGGTCGTTCATTGGTGAAGAACCTGGCACCTACTGGAGAGAAATGAGCACAGAAACGATTTACGAGGCCAAGCGGTCAAAGGCATCCACTCTTCGCTCACCAGCTCTTCGAGTCATTCACAAGCTGCTGGTCCATTCACTTAATGCCTGACAGGAGAGCACCGGGGTGGTCAACAAGAAGGACTTATTCTTCCTCCGATGCATCCAGGAGAGGAAAACCTACCACCCCGGCTATGCCTTCATTCAGCTAATCAAGGGTTATCTCCAGCGAGGAAACTTTGGGGCCATAGGAGGAGGTTCTGTCATCACCTGCCTTGCTCGCCACTTGGATGTTCTGGGTGATGAGTCCACCCTCACTGTTGCCTGCCGACCGGTGCCACTGGGCATGGACACCCTGAGAACAATGGGAATGGTGGAGCGCCGTACTAACAGCCAGGGCACCTACTTTGCCCTAGCCGGTGCTCCACCAAGAGCTGTACCTGGTAGTCCACCAATTGAGGAGCCAGCAATGGAGGCCTCGGAGAGCGATGCACCACTACCGTCTGAAGAACCACTGATAGCCGGGCCAAGCACATTTGCACCTTCCCCGCCACAACCATCTCCTGGTATCCCATCCACCGAAGCTGATGCGGAAGACAGGAAACCAACAGCTATCGAAAGGCAGTTGGCTCTGATCGAAGTTGAAGTCGATGGCACTAGAACCCGAGTCAACCGCCTGATCCTAGACAACAGAAGGGAGCGACATCATAGGCATCATGGATGTCCTATGAGCTGGCACATCACCAGTAGGTGCAATCCACTCTACATATGATGTGTCAGTCCTTGGGACTCCAGCCTCCAACTCCACCTCGCCCGCCCACCTTTCAGGAGCCAGCGGACGATGCCGACATCACCCCGGCAGTGGAGCAGATTCGGCCACCGAGCACTTTATCCCGACCTCCACGGTCTGACTCTCCACCATCCATCGACCAACCTTCT
Source organism: Cercis canadensis (assembly GCA_003255065.1). Lineage (NCBI taxonomy): Eukaryota > Viridiplantae > Streptophyta > Magnoliopsida > Fabales > Fabaceae > Cercis > Cercis canadensis. The sequence goes on along the minus strand of QAOA01003340.1, from coordinate 61,741 downwards.
AACGCACCTTCCAGGGAGTAGTTTAAACTATTTTCTCAACTTCTAGACCAGCTCAGGATACAATGGAAAATGTTGAGCAAAACCGAGAGCTAGTAGTAGTTCGAAAGGCTTTGAAGCACTATGGGGCTCCCAAGGGGCCTATCCTAATCTTCGGGATTAGTACACCAACCATACAAGCCAACTCCTTTGAGATCAAGGCTAGTGTAATTCAGATGATGCAAACTAACCAGTTTGGCAGGTTAGAAAATGCGAATGTGCACCTAGCTAGATTTATGAAAATATGTGATACCTTCAAATTCAATGGCGCCACTAACAACACCATTAGATTATGCATATATATTTTTTTTTTATGAAGGATGAGACAAGAAATTGGCTATATTCTCTACCAACTGGGTCTATTAGTACATGGGATAAGATGACTGAGCAATTCTTGACAAGATTTTACCCACCAGCAAAAATCGCCAAGATGTGCAATGACATCAATACTTTTGTGCAACACGACATGGAGGGATTGCATGAAGCTTAGGAGTGCTTTAAAGGCTTATTGAAGAAGTGCCCACATCATGGTTTACAAGAGAGGATGCAAATTCAAACTTTCTACTAGGGGTGTAATCGGTCCGGTTCTATTTGGTTTTCACCCCAAACTAAGACCGGACCGGCTAGAGAATTTCGGTTCGGTTCAGTTTTTTAAAATTTTGAGAGTAAAACCGAAACCGAACTGAACCGAACCGGTTTGGTCGGTTTAGTCGGTTTTCAAAGGTAACTCAGCAAGTCGATACATCCACCAAATTGTCGCTAATCGTAGCAAGCTTCCGCTCCAAAATTCAACTATTCCTTTTGCTGTGAACTAAAATTCAGCTATTTTTACTTGTAAATGTTTTATTACCAGCAAGCTTCCACCCTTCACCACCACACGATACCCATCTGACCATTGTTCTGCCGACACGTATCACGCTCAACAGAACTAAGCCGTGCGTGATTGTTTCTCCTTTCCTTCTTTGGCCTTTACTCGACCATGTGCAGTCTACACTCTCTACTGAATCAAATCTAGTAAAGGTGGTGGGTACCCATTTTGCTACACTGTCTGCACTTAACACCCCTTTTTCTCCCTTTAGCAGTCTTACTTAGTCATTTTGTCAAACACAAGAAGCGCGCTATAAGCAGAGCAGAAACTTAACATTGCTGGCATCGATTCTATGCTAGGAATCAAGGCATCACAGAAACAAAAAAAAAAAAAAAATAGTGGCAGTGGTTAATTTNGAAAAAAAAAAAAAAAAAAAATCAAAATTGAAGAAAACCAACAACTTCACATCGATGATCAAAAATTAAGAAAATAATGCCCAAAAAAGAATAAACCGATTTACTTGCAATTCTGGACAACGTTATAGATAAACTGTGTTAATCTAACGATGTAACCTTTCTGCAACCTCCCAGTATGGACCAATTCATTCTTCTGAGTAGCGTGCATACCTTGTTGATAATGTGAACCATCGGAAAGCACAAGCCTTTACCTCTATGTGGTGCTATGTTGCTGGGCTTGCACAAGCTTCAAGTCGATTACTTGGAGCACCAGTTTCAAATCTTCCAAAGAGAAATCGTCCTTGCACATAAACGTTATTGCTCCTTTCGTAAGATTTGCAGCCATTCCCTTACTTTAAGATCAAAACCTAATGAATTGTTAGAGGAAGTGAATTGAAGGGGAATCGGAGAGTCCCAATGGCGAAGAAGTGCGAGGAACTTGATAGAATCGTTTCTTTTTGGTATCGAAGTAACGAGAGACGGAGAGAGTATGAATTTGAAACCTTAGCCTCTTGGAAGAATTGCGAGGGGAGGAGTCGAAGATAAGAAGACTTGGGGCAATTGGGTAAGGGATTTATCAAAACGACGTCGTATCTCTATACTCGGTTCGGTTCGGTTTTATTTCGGTTTTCATTCATGTAAACCGAAAACCGAACCGTGGTACTCGGTTTTTCACAAATACAAACCGAAAACCGGACCATTTCTCTCGGTTTGACTCGATTTCGGTCCGGTTCGATCGGTTTGGTCGATTTTTTGGTTTTGGCTTACACCCCTACTTTTTACAATGGTTTGAATGGGTCCACAAGAACTATACTTGATATTGCTGCAAGTGGTTCATTGATGGAGAAAACTGATGAAAAGACCTTCAGGTTACTTAATCAAATGGTGGCAAATGCTTGCCAATGGCCTTCTGAAAGGGGTCCAGCTAAAAAACCCTATGTGATGCATGTTGTAGATCCCATCATAGCCCTCATTGCTAAGATGGATACTATTGCAAAGCATTTAGGCACTTTGACAGCCAATGCTATTCATACTCCTCAAGCCAGATGTGAAGTGTGTCATAGCGAGCATTCTAGTGCAAATTGTCCAATGATGAACTCAAATATGCCTCAGTAGGAAATTCCAACATGCAAAGTAACCCCTACTCCAACACCTACAATCCGGGATTGAGAAACTACCCAAATTTCTCTTGGAAAAACTCTCAGAATGTGGTTAACCCATCTACATATCAATATTCTTTGCAACCTCCAATGCAAGCTCAACCACCATCACCAAAAATCTCACTAGAAGATACTCTTGCTTAGTTGACATTGAACACCACTCAATTCATGACAAGGACAAACACTACATTGTAAAACCAAACGGCTTCTATCCTCAACTTATAAGTGCAGGTTAGCCAGATTTCGAATATGCTTTCTTTAAGAGATTAAGGTACATTGCCTAGTAATATTGAAATAAATCCTAGGGAGCACGTGCATGTCATAACTCTTCGGAATGAAAAAGTGGTGGAAGAGCCTAAGAAAAAAGCTCTAATGGTAGAAAAAGTACCTGAAGCAAAAGAAGAAGTTGTTGTAGCAATTGAGAAGGTTTCAAAAAGGGAGGTGAAGAAACTCAAGTCCAAACTTTTTCCTGATAATCCTCCACCATATAAACCACGAGTGCTATTCCCTCATCAGTTTCCAAAGCAGAACCTTGACAAATAGTTCTCTAAGTTCCTTGAGATGTTCAAGAAGCTCAACATAAATATTCCTTTTGCGGAGTCCTTGGCACAAATGCCTAGTTATGTCAAATTCATGAAGGAGATTCTCACCAACAAGAAAATGCTAGAGAACTTTGAAATAGTGGCACTTACTAAAGAGTGCAGTATGATTCTTCAAAAGAAATTGCCTCCAAAAGTCAAAGATCCAGGGAGTTTTACAATTTCATGCACTATTGGTGACTCATTTTTAGTAAGGTTTTATGTGATCTTGGTGCTTCTATTAACTTAATGCGTCTGTGTATAAGAAATTGAGTCTTGGAGAAGCTAAGCTAACCATTGTGTGATCACAGCTAGCTAACAGATCCATTAAGTATTCGAGAGGTGTCATAAAAGATGTATTCGTTAAGGTGGACAAGTTTATCCTCTCAGCTGACTTCATTGTATTGGACATGAAAGAGGACCAAGATGTCCACATTATACTTGGTTGTCCATTTTTAGCCATGGGACGAGCTCTTATTGATATACAGAAAGGGCTGCTCACCTTGAAAGTATAAAGTGATTAAGTGTCTATTAAAGTCTTCAAGGAAATAAAGCACCCAGATGAAGTGAATACATGCTTTAAAATTGACACCATAGATGAAAATTCCAAAGAAAAGACTTAAGTAACTTCCCTGAAAGACCCAATTGAAGCTTGCATTGTGGGAACGTCTAATAAGGAAAAGACACATGATTTAGAGTTTAAAGACGAGAAAATCCCCAAGAATCAAGGGGTTAGTTTCGTACCTCAAGTTGAGCCTAATAAGAAAAGAAAGAAGAAGAAGCCCTCATTTGGCAAAATACTTTTGGAGCATCTTAGTAAATCTTTTTGTTATGGGGACATAGACAAGGTGTGGAGACTAAAAGTGCATGGAAAACAACCCGCATGGAAAACAACCCAAGGGGCATAGTAATGGTGGAGTAAAGTTTCAGACGTCTTTCACCACCATTTTTTATCCTAGTTGATTTATTCCAGAGATAGTTCGATTGGCGACTATAAATTAAGCGTTATTTAGGAGGCAACCCAAGAGTTTTTAGAATTTTTTTTCATTTTATTTGGTTTTATTTTTTGATTTTTGATTTTAATTGTTAGTTTCTATTTAATAATTAAACTTCTTCTCTTTGTAGGGAAAAAATTTAATTTTGGGTTCATTATCACGTTTTGGTGCTACACTGGGTGTTTCTCTTTTGCTTTCGGTGATTGAATGCTAAAATTTCAGCTTTAGGACAGAGGTTCAGCACCTCAATGCTAACATGTTAGTGCTTCAGTTTGATGTAAAATAGCCAAATGCCCGAGACAAAGTGCTGCCTCCCCTACTTAATAGGGCTATAGTGCCCGAAGTCAAGGAAAATGCTAGCACCCTTGCGTGGCAAATAGGGCTGCAGCGCTAGTATGCGGGAGCTACTGCGACTGTAGCTCTCAAAACCAAGAACTGCAGCCCTTGTCCCGTTTTTTTTTAAAAAAAGAAAAATTCAGGCACCCACTAACTGAAAATGTGTGTTTTGGGGCTCACTTTCATAACAACCAAATTTCTCCTCTCCTCTTGCATTCGGTCACTCCTTTCCTAAGTGGATTTCCTTCTTGCACTTGAATAAAACACCAATACACATATCTCCTTCAACCATCTCCTCTCCAACCCATATAGACCAACAACTTTCCCATTCTGTCCAAACACAAAACCATTGCCACCCATCACCAAACCTCATTCAGGACACCATTCTACAACTTCCACAATTTCCATTGTGCCAATTAGGTATGACATTTTTCTCCACTTGCCTTCTCCATAGTTGATATTTAGTGCTACCCATTGTTATTTGTTTGTTTCCTCTCCACTTTCCTAGTATTTTGAACTTGGTTTGGAGTTTTGTTGGCCATTTGGAGGGATACACAAATACTCGAGGGGTAGAGCTCATGGTTGAAAACTAGTGCCTATAAGGTGTTTGAAGAAATTTCCTAAAGAACCCCACATAGTCAAATTCAATCCTAGCTTGGAAAAGAGGGTCTCTTTGTGAGTGGTAACTCATTTAAAGTATCTTGCATGCCCAATGAAGGCTATATTTGAAAAATGCCATTTGCCCATCATTGCATGAGTGGTGCCCTTTTTCTTGGCTAAATATGCCTAGGGGTCTACGTACTTGATCATCATTTGGTGGATTGGTGTTTCTCACAACTTGGGACCATGCCCCCTGTGTTCCCAGACGAACTAGTGTTTCCAAACCCACCACCCGCTCTGCAGGATGATGATGGCGCAGAGCGATCCACCTCTATTTATGGCAAGTCTTATTATCTTTTTCTTCTTTACATTAAACATTGAGGACAATGTTTCCCTTAAGTTTAGGGGTAAGGAAATTATTTTCTTTTGAGCTGCTGTATTGACATGTGCTTAAGTTAGTGGGTATCTTTACATGTTTTTCTAGGTATTATTTATGTTATTTCTAGTTTTCTTTAGTTTCTATAATAGGATTTTGAGTGAAAATTGTTGATTGAAAAGCTTGGGCTAATGATAAAATTGATTTTTCCTGATTACAGCTCTAAAAAAAATGATAGATTTTGTGTTTGTGTTTTTCATTATGATTAACTCCTGTGTTAACTCTTGTTTAGCTGAAATTTCCTGAATCATTGAGCACATACTGTTTACTTGAAATTTGCATGTTTAGAGATGTTTATGTAGACTTAGTCATTCCAAAATCTCACAAGAATGCTAGAACTTGTTTGATTGTCAATCGAGACAAAATCTAGGTTGCACAATATTAAGGATATGATTTAGGCCATTTTTGTTTAGTTTGAGACTTTCTAGCCAACCCTATACTATGATATTTTATCCCTAACATACCCTATTGAGCTTAAATTAGCATTTTTTTTTTCTTTGTCACCTATACTGCTCCTAGTCATTAGATGTATCTCTTTCTTTGTACCTCTCATCTTAAGAATATATTTAGTTTTAATAGCATCTAGAGCTAAGGAATATTAGGGAGGATAGGTGGAGTAAAGAAAGAAAAATATCAATGATCTAATTGCCATCAAAGAAATGCAAAGTAAATTGTTACATCCCTGCTGAAAAAAAAAATATATTTGCAATGAAAAGAAAAGACAATTGTGCAAACATTGAAAAGAAAAAGAAAGAAAATAATGTCTTAAAAGCATAAAAAAGATGGGATGTAGTAACGCAAAATATTTGAATTTTATTGGTGGATAGCAAAGTAAAGATGAAAACAAGTTTGGGTGTGTTAGAAGTAAAAAGAAGTGTGCTCTTGAGATTTGCTCTATACTGAAATTGTGTGATAGGTGAACGAAGCCACATTGTTGTCTATTATCCTACCCCTATCCCAGCCACACATTACAAGTTTATCAAAAGTTCTTCTGATAATTTATGTTGTGATTTGCCTACATTAGTTAAGATTGACATAAAAGTAAGCATATGAGATTTTGAAATTTTCAATTAGAGATTACTATAGTTGAGTTTGTTTGCATAAATTGATTTAAGTGTAGAGAGTAGGGTAAGAAGGGGCTGTATTTACATACACACAAGAAATGTTGGTAAGATAATATTGGCTCTTGGGTTGACATTATACACACTCATGATATCTTGAATGTTTCTTGAAGCTGTGTTTAATTGAGATATTTTAGGCTTGTATGATTAGTAGATTAATATTTTACTATGTAGTTAGTTTTTGAGTAGAGTTTAATTTTTCTTTTTCTCTTTGCTCAAGGACGAGTAAAATGTTAAGTTTGAGAGTATTTATTGAGTGGATTTTATAGCCACTCTTTATATATGTTTAGCTTAATATTTTGTGTGTTCTTGAAAATTTTTATTAATAAATAAATGTGTTTTTGTGTTATTTTTGTAGGACTATAAGATTTAAAAAGATTTCATGTTTTGAGGAAAAAAATATGACTTTATTAGAAGCTCTGGGCATCAAAGCGTAAAGAGGCAAAAAGGAAGAGTTGCAGTGCCAATTTCCAAGGCATACAACCCTCCTTTAACTTTTCTCCAGCGAAGCCAGAGACAAAGAGCTGTGGCACTCTATTTCAAGGGTTGTAGCGCCCGCACTCCATCAAGTCAAGGGCCTCAATGCTAGCTCTGTAGAGCTGCAGTGACTAGGCTTTGTTCTTTAGGCGATGATTTCCTTTTATTCCTTAATTATGTATAAAAAAAAGTATAAATAGGACTTTTAGGCTTTAGAATAGGACTTCTTGGACGTTTTGAGAGTTGGAAAAAGGCAAGACAGAACTTGGAGAAAGGATTGACAATAGCTAATCTTAGCTTCTACACTGAGTTTTTATTTTTATTTTTTTTCCCTTTCATCTATGTCTAGAATTTCTTCAATTATGTTTTATTTTACTGTCATGAACTAATTTCTTTCTAGGGCTACGATGCAGCCTAACTATGAATGGTTGTAATTCATTTTAGAATTAATTTGTGATTTATCTTTTTTATTTGAGTGTTTATCTTTGATCTTCATGCCTCTAATTGTCTGATCACCAATTTGTTGATAGGTTAATCACAATGAGACAAGAATGAGATTTATGTGTATAGTTCATTGAGATAAATACCATAAGTTGCATATAGGATAATGATATACCTCTACGGTCTGTGTAGTCAATTAAAGAGATTTATAAAATTGAATGAATTTTCTAGTTATTCATAATTCACAGAGGAATATAGTAGGGTCATAACTTAAGAATATTTTTATTAAACCTTGGGAAAGACTAATGAATAAGTTAGGGAATCTTACTAGTTATTAGAAAGATAAATCTAAATTAAGGACATAAGGAATGAAAATTAGGATTAATTATGGTGAAATAAAAAACCCTATATATTTTTCATCTAACTTTTCATATGTTTTAGTACTTTATTGTCTTTAAATTATTGCTTGACATTCAATCTTTTTTGTTTAGGTAAAATTGGAATAGACTCAATTTTGATATTTAGTTGTCATAATCATCGTAAAACGATACTTAATTAATTATTATATTATTTACTTGTGATACGTACATTTGCATACGATTTTGGTGTGACATGTACAAACTTAGAAGCATAAAAATATGAGTCCTTTAAGGTATGGGAATAACATATAGGGGTGAGCAAAAACCCAAGAATCGGAAAAAAAA
>QAOA01003340.1:27019-40653 GCA_003255065.1 Cercis canadensis | reverse complement strand
ACCCGATTCGGATGGTAGTTAATTAAATTAACAGGTTCAGATGAATAAACTCGAATAGACAATTGTGTCTGTTTTGAACAGACTGTTGTGACTATTCCGAACAGACAATTGTGACTATTCCGAATAGACAATTATGTCTGTTAATTTCTGACCAATTATATTTGTTCATTCGTGTCTTTTCAACTCTATAAAAGGGAACACCCTAATGCATTAGAATTCACTTTTCCATTGAGAGTTTTGAGGGCTTTGTTGTATCCTAGGGTAACTTGCTTTTATAGAGAAGCAATATTACACTCAAGACAGTGTAATTGTTCACGCCTCAAAGCCAACCTAGTTAGTCTCCATTATCGTTTTTCTAACATACAGAACCAAACATTTCTTACATTTTCTCCTTTTTGGTTGAATTGATCCATAGCTGCACTCCTGTATGGGTTCCTGGTCCTGCTGGCATTTCAGAGTGCATTACTTCTTTGCCTGCAGACATCCACTGTACAAAAGATCACACGAGAACAAATATATATATTGTTACACCTTTTTCATAGAAAAAATTATAACAGCAAAAAATATAATAAAATATTATCATTTAATGCTACTTACTTGAACATCACCAGTTCTTAAAATACCCTTGTTACAAGCAAAATCTTGATGAACTATGCCTCCCTGAAATTCAGAGGCAACTAATAAATTATAGAGTAAAACCCCTTTTTGGTCCTTGAAAGATTGGTTCGGTGACACTTTAGTCCTTGAAAGATTTTTACCGACACTTTAGTCCCTGAAAGATCATTCCGTCAGCCATTTTAGTCCTCCGCTAAGGTCTGTTAATGAGACTTAACAGAAAATGTCACGTGGCACGTTAAGTACTGATATGACCATCAATTGATGAGGTGGCAAGCTTATGTGGCAGGGCATTAGTAAAACGACACCGTTTTGTCTTATTTCTTCCCCTCCTCTCTCATTTCTCTTTCTCTCTTCCCCGTATCTCTCATTTCTCTCTCTCTCTTCCCCTCCATTCTCATTTCTCTTTCTCTCTTCTCTCCAACTCCAACAACCCAGGCTCTCACCCTCTCTCTCGCACACCACAATCCATCTTTGGTGCTCATTGACTCAAATGACGAATTCATCTCTGGTGACGAATCCATCTTTGGTGCTATTTACCAACTCAAATCCTCAGCAACAGTCCCGAAAGGACCCAAATTTCTTGTTGCGTTTCGAGGCACCATGCTTCAAAAATCTACAAGGTATCAAGACTTATTGTTGGACGCCAAGTGCATCACTAACAAATTAACTAAGAGCTCCCGCTTCAAAAAGGCAATCACTTGTGTTAACAAGCTGGTTAATTCAGAGGGAGTAGATAAGGTATGGCTTGCTGGACACTCTTTAGATGCAGCCACAGCTCTTGTTACAGGGAAGAAAATGGCAAAGAAGGGTTTTCCACTCGAAACCTACCTGTTTAATCCTCCTATGATATCCCTAACATTAGAGTGGATCAAACATCAGAAACTTAAGGAGAAGGTCTACGAAGCCAGAGTCTTTGCCAGGGTGGCACTAAAATCAGCAGTTGATACCTTAATAGACGTCACCAACAAGCATCAAGAACACAAAGTTGGTGATCCATTTGATGCTATATCCGCGTGGGTGCCTCGGCTGTTTTTGAACCCAGGAGATCTTATTTCCTTCGCATACATAGGTTACTTTAAAACAAGGGAGAACATGGAGAAGGGAGAACATGCCATGTGTGAGACGCTATATCCGTGTGGGTTGCATGCATGGCTGAGTCACATAACTCGGGGTACACATAACTCACTGAGTCATGCAACTCGGACTGGGTATTGGACGTGGATGGATGTGGCCACGATTCTGCCACTATTATGCTGCACTTGACTGGGACCTATCAAGTTGCTACAGTAAAAATGGGTTGCTAAGTCTCTCTCTGTTTTTTAGTTTCATGCATATGGTCTCCTCTGGGTATCACTTTGCTTGTGTTGCTGTCTTTGTTGGAGTTGTAGGGGCAAGTGTCAGGGGACTCTATGATGGAGTTGGAGCGGCCAGGGGAGGAAAAGAAGAACCGCTGCGAGGAGAAGATGGCAGCAAAGTTTGGAGGCGGCGGCAGAGGTGGGTCCCAAGACTCGGAGTAGTCGGAGGTGGTGGATTTGGAGGTTGAGTGAGAGGTGGTGACGACGTCGTAAAAGGAGTTGAAGATATATGTGTTGGAAGAGGAAAGGGAAGGAGATGGAGATTGTGGTGAGGTTTGGTTATGGTGGTCTTCTTGTTTTATGTGTGGAAGGGATAGGGTTGTGGTGGTGGTGGGGTATTTGAGCTTGAAGAAACAGAGGTGCGAGAAGAGGTGAGAGTCTAGGTTGTTGGAGTTGGAGAAAAGATAGAGAGAGCTCTGAGCATTGTGGTGTGCGAGAGAGAGGGTGAGAGCCTAGGTTGTTGGAGTTGGAGAGAAGAGAGAGAGAGAGAGAGAAATGAGAGAGGAGGGGAAGAGAGAGAGAGAGAGAAATGAGAGATACGGGGAAGAGAGAAAGAGAAATGAGAGGGCAGGGGAAGAAATGAGACAAAACGGTGTCATTTTACTAATGTCCTGCCACATAAGTTTGCCACCTCATCAATTGACAGCCACATCAGCACTTAACGTGCCACGCAGTATTTTCTGTTAAGTCTCATTAACGGACCCTAGCGGAGGACTAAAATGGCGGACGGAATGATCTTTCAGGGACTAAAGTGTCGGTAAAAATCTTTCAAGGACTAAAGTGTCACCGAACCAATCTTTCAAGGACCAAAAAGAGGTTTTACTCTAAATTATGATGTCTATTCAATTATTCCTAGCTTATAATCAAACATTCAAATGGAAGAAGAGCGCTAGCTTAGTAGAACGTGCTCTCAGTCATAAGGCTAGTCTCTTCACTCCTTTTCCTAGTTTGAATTTCCTTAATTGCAAATACAATCAATATCAAACATTTAAATGGCTTAATAGGCTTAAAATAGGTATACCACTAGCATGTAGGTGACAGTCTCAAAACCTCTCTGTGCGGATGATCACTAAATCCTCTAGGATAAGTCACTGCAAAGTCAAATTCGACAAGGGTTTAAAAAACTAAAACTAGTAGCTAATCAACAAAACAAGGAACCAAATGTGTCAACAAAAGTAGGCTCGAACTAATACCTGAGAAGTGATCCAAAGCCAGAAAAGGATCCAAGTTCTTGAACTCCCTTTTGAGAAGCAGATGCCCCCAGAATAATGAAACCAAGAAAACCATCAATACGCATGTAGAAAAATTAAACAAGAGTTCAAAAAATCAAATCAAATACCCAGCAGCTAGCTTGACTGATAACAGCACAAAATACCATGAATTGAAATTGACCCAATTAGTATAAGAGCACTAAGATTACATTCCAATGTTTATATTAGCCATTAGAGGATCGCTTTTATTAAGATCTGTGGCAAAAACCTTCTTCAGCACTGATCTGGGTTTGTTGAATTCTAGGGATTGCTCTGACTGAGACATGGAATTTCTTACAGACGAAACTGCTCCTCTGCTATTAGTGTTTCTCAAGGTAGAATTAGAATTTCTCCAATTGAATAGTAACAATTTCTGCCTTATAACTCTCATACACTGTCTTTGCACTTGCTTCTGATCCTACGGTATATATATATATATATAATATCCTCACCATTGAAATTTTGGTAAGAGAAGAAGCACATTGAATAAAAGTACTGGAAATTCGTTGGCTTGGGACATAAGAAGTTGAATTTGCACAGGGTAGGCGTCACTCAAGTGATCCGTTCCATAATCCTTTATTTTATCTTATCTAAACATTTTAAATAGATGAAGATGCTTCCTTGTAAAATATATAATTATTATATTTAAATATAATTAAAATAACTATAGTGAATATTTTAGTCAATTACCTACACGAACAATAGGTGCCTCATTTGACTCCAAATTCTAGAACTGCTAAATCTTTCTCCAATTAGAATTTAATAAGAACATGGTGTGGAATTTAAATATTTAATGTATAATTTTTAACTCAGTAATATTTGTTTGATCCTTGAATAATGCGATGCCCTAAGTCCACACATAATCATACTTTTTTTAGAACATAAGCATACTTTAATATTCTTGGAGGTTGTGTTCACATTTAGACAGTTCTGACGGTATGATTTATTAATTTGCTAATCCACAAAACAATATTTTTAATTTTATTTATTTCTTTAATTATTTTGGTAATCCACCTTGTAGGGACATTCTGGTTTATGCTTGTTTGCTATAACAACTAGCATCCATATTTCTCGATTGGCAGAATAGAATAATAAAAATCCACTTTCTAGAATAATTGACCTTTTGTTCACCTTCTGATTGGTTCCATACGGTGAATATACCACTTTTGTCCTTTTGGGATCTCACATAATTAAACAGAAAGAATATTTTATCTAGGTTTTTACAATAATTTTAAATTTTATTTTAGTATTTTTACATAATTTTTGTTTGTTACATAGGAGAACTAAGAAAAAGAGAGAAGAATATATGGGAAAAATATAACCCATCACATCAAATATTTCAATCCTTATGATTAAAAGAAGTGCTATTAGATTCAATCACCATAAAATAAAATATTACAATATTACGTTTTAGAAATATTAGCATCTTGACCTGCACTAACACTAGGTGCTGTCAATTTGCTCCCTTTTGTTTAAATAAAAATAAAAATTATCGTATGAATAAAGAGAAAAAAAGATATGCTATTAGCCTATTATAATGGACTTAAAGTCCAGATGGAAACCAAAAAAAATAATGGACTTAAAGTATTCTAGTTCAAAACTCCCCAATCTTCGGAGAAACCAAAGTTCCGTTCACCATGTGAAGTCTTTTATTATTATTGTTTAGTTGAACAAGTCTTTTAATGGATTTATTCCAGACCTGAACTAATCCAACAACGTGTATCACTTATAAATCGTACATATTAAACCTAATTAAAGCAACCAAATGGTCTGTAGCCAAATAGTATTAAGGTTGTTCTTAGGATTTGTGAATTTTATGTTCAAACCAAAGTTGTAACTAAAGACATTGCCCCATGCTCTTGAATTTGTTTTGAATAGAATGAGTCAGCATACTTTTCATGAATGGTAAATACCTTTGCTTTTTGAACTCAATCAAAGGTGTGTGTGTTTGTTTGTTTGTTTNTTGTTTGTTTGTTTTTTTTTTAAACAGAATAAGTTATTAATGATATCACGTGATATGCATGTAGTTTTTTTCATCTCTTTTCAGATAGTCATATGTGAAGAGGTGTGTTCTACACAGTCTAAAAACATTTGGGACAATAACCAAGGAAATAAATTAAAATTTACTCATCTAAATAGTACGCATCACACGAATTGAAAATGAGACACAAGCTCGGAAAGGATATACCGGTTGTAAATACTAAATTTTATCAATATGGTTAACAACAATGACCAATAAATAAGATGGACCCAAGAGAGTTCAGCCATGGCCCGAAGGATGCCTAATATGCTAAAAGCCCTAAAGGAGATTGTTGCCTCAGGTCCAGTCCGAGATCGGCCCAGCTACAGCTGCCAACTGACCCAGCGGCACCACCTTTTAAGAGATGTTACTTTGCGGCCGCGGCTCCTAAGATTGCCCCATCAGTGCTTCATGAGATGAGATAATGTCTGGGTACTTAGGAATGCCCTTGAGAGCATCCCCAGGTAGAGAAGGCTGATGCCTTGCTCCTCCAACTGCAGTTTTCACTCCCTAGAAGTAGCTTCTTTATCATGACTAAGGATAGGACACACATTGGTCATGCCTTGAGGCCCAAAGACCTCACCCCCATGGAGCCTCACTCGTGCTGCAAGTCTTCCCCATCATAAGAGGCCACATAAGTACTAGGGAACCCAGGAATGGTAAGTGGTTTGGTTAGATTTAGGTTGAGGTAAACCCAATAAGAGGAGATCTCTTATACCTTCCCAAGGCCTTTTAAGCACCTTTGTGGGAGGCCATGGGACCCCTATGTGTATATGATTCTGGCACTGAAGCATTCTTCCATTATACCAAAGATAAACCTCTGTCACTCCTTCTCCCCCTTTAGAAAGGTAGTTAGCCCTTCTGACCCAGCCACCCTAGCTATAATTCCCTAATTTAGAAGTTCTCAACACCATTGTGTTTACCCAGGCTATTCATGCTTCCTTAATAAACATAGTATATCAGCACATTCCCCAACCTTTTGAACATAGGATTGGCCATAAGGCCACCCTAAACTATAGCTCTATCATTGACCTATGCCTATTGCATAACTTCCATAGTAGAACATTTAAACCTTTTTGGCATTATCCACCTGAAACCTTGCTAGAGCATTTAACTACATTCAAAACTCTCCTAGAAAATTCGTCATGTGCTGAAACCCTCTCAGGCATTAAGGGTGTGTTTGGATGGGGTATTTATAGAGTGTAATGTATTTGTAGNCTCTATCATTGACCTATGCCTATTGCATAACTTCCATAGTAGAACATTTAAACCTTTTTGGCATTATCCACCTGAAACCTTGCTAGAGCATTTAACTACATTCAAAACTCTCCTAGAAAATTCGTCATGTGCTAAAACCCTCTCAGGCATTAAATGTCAAAACCACCTCTGCAGAAACCTCTTTGGTTTAAGTCAAACTAGAGACTTCCCCTCAGCTATAAATAGAACCCACTGCCAAACATGAAAACAAAGCTCCATCAGAAGCTGATAAATAACCAGAAACTCTGTCATTTTTTAGACTCCATTGAAGAACACTTCATTGAATGTTCCTCCATCATAATCCACCTACACTCATTGTTACGTAAAAATTGTGCGCAAGTGTACGTATCATAATCAAGTAATAGAGATGTGAGTTAGAGTATCTTCCCATGGATATTGTAGTTACTAAGTACCAAAATTAGGTATATTCTAATTTTATCTAGATGGTTGATAAGTTGAATTATAGCAATAATCAAAGGCAAAATAGTAAATAAATAACAATCATTGTAAAAAGAGTAGAAATTTGGAAAGAGAATATCTATAGTTTTGATTTCACCGTAGCTAGTCCTAATTGTTACTTCTAATTCATTAACCAAAGACAATCTTCTTAATTGTTAGCCAAGAACCCTAAATTATCCATTAGTCTTTCCCAAGGTCAAACAAATATATTCTCACATTATGAAACCACTATATTCCTTTGTGAATTACGAATAATCTGGAAATTCAATTAATTATATGGTTATCTTTAATAGCTACATAAACCATAAAGGTATATCCCTATCCCTTATGGAATCTATGTTCTTAATCCCTATGATCTTCAATTATAACTAACCTCCCAGTATCATTTCAATTATCAATTCATCTAATATGATGGTCAGTCAAAAAGAAGCAATAAGTATGGAGATGAAGAAGACAATTAATTAGAAGGTTTTTTGATTAAATCTGTAAAATTTACAATCCGTCCTAAGCTAGGCTACATCTTCACCCTAGATGGTGGAATTAGTTCATAACTGAAAATAAAGGCATAGTTGAATAATTCCTAGACATAAGATAAAGGGAAGAAGAAGAAGAAAAACTCAGTAGAGAAGCCACAAATCTGTTATCCAATTTGCACCACTTTATCCTTGTTTTGCTCTTGCTTCAAAAAAGGTCCAAGAGAGAGATCCAAAATCTAAAACCTAAAAGTTGCTTAAATACTAAACAAACTACTCCTAATTCTATTAGGAAAACTGAGCTACAGATGCAGAAGAATAAGTGTTGGGCGCTAGGACGCTAGCTTGTGGGCGTTGGGACGCCCAGGGACTGGCTAAACGCGGCATTGGTAAGGGCTGGGCATTGCGACACTAGAGTTATGGGCGTAATGATGCCCAGAGCATGTCTTCAATGGGTGCAAATGGCAGAGGAGCGTTGGGATGCCGTAGCGATGCTCGAGGGCTAGTGTAGGGATGCCCATAATTGCTTCAACTTGCCAAATCTTCCCCTCAATGCATCTTACACCAAGAATTTCCACACTTTGCATTAAACCTACAAAATAGATAAAATTAACTANAATCTGCTATCCAATTTGCACCACTTTATCCTTGTTTTGCTCTTGCTTCAAAAAAGGTCCAAGAGAGAGATCCAAAATCTAAAACCTAAAAGTTGCTTAAATACTAAACACACTACTCCTAATTCTATTAGGAAAACTGAGCTACGGATGCAGAAGAATAAGTGTTGGGCGCTAGGACGCTAGCTTGTGGGCGTTGGGACGCCCAAGGACTAGCGAAACGCGGCATTGGTAAAGGCTGGGCATTGCGACACTAGAGTTATGGGCATAATGATGCCCAGAGCATGTCTTCAATGGGTGTAAATGGCAGAGGAGCGTTGGGATGCCGTAGCGATGCCCGAGGGCTAGTGTAGGGATGCCCATAATTGCTTCAACTTGCCAAATCTTCCCCTCAATGCATCTTACACCAAGAATTTCCACACTTTGCATTAAACCTACAAAATAGATAAAATTAACTAGTTTAAAGCTCACAAATCTCAAGAAACAAACAAAATTAAGCTAAAAGCATTTATAAAGCGGATATAAAATCCACCTAACAAATACCCCCAAAATTGACATTTTGCTTGTCCTCAAGCAAAGAAAACTACTGAAAACAAAAAAAAAAAATAGTTCTATTGAGAGCTAACTATGGAGTGAACAATTCATTTACTCACTATACAGGCCTCAAAGATCTCTAAAAGGTACAAATTCAAGAAAAATTTAAAATCTCATGAATGTGTATAATTATTAACCCAAAAATCAACTTCACCTTACCAAAATTTCCTGAGTTCAATTAAAGACTACCCTTCTTTTATTTATTTTTTTACCCTTAAATCAAATTATGCAAACAAGCTCAATTTGAATAAAAAATCTCAAACTAGAGCATTCAGACTTCCATATGCTTGCTTTTCATGGCAATCTTCACTAATGTAGGCAGTTCACAATATCAAGAATCAAAAGGCCTTTTGACAAGTTTGTAATGTGTGGCTGGGCTAAGGGTAGGACAATAGATAAGAATGAGGTTCAATTTACCCATCACACAAATTCAATTTTTAGAGCAATTTTCAAAAGCACCCATCTTTTTCACTTCTAACTTTCCCAAAACTTGTTTTGTTCTTTACTTTGTCTTTCACCAACAAAATTCATATTTTTGTGCCACTACATCCTAATTTCATGCTTCAAATCATTCTTTTTTTCTTTCAACAAATTTTTTTTTCTTTTCATTGCAAATGTTCATTTTCAGCAAGAATGCAGCACTTTTGATTTTCATTCTTTTGGTGGCAATTGCATTAATATTTTCTTTTCTTTTTCTCCACCCATTCTTCCTAGAATTTCTAGCTCTAGATGTTCTTAAGATTGAAAATGTGTTCTAGGTGAAAGGTTCAAGTCAAAAGATCATACAAAGGGTTAGCTAGAAAAGCTCAAACTAAACAAAGATGACCAAAATCATATCCCTAATATTGTGCAGCCTAGGATTTCACCTCAATTGATAATCAAACAAGTTTTAGTAATCTGTGAGATTGCTGGGAATAACTATGTTTATATAATCATCTCTAAGCATGCGTATTTCAAATCGATAGGGTTATGTGCTTATTGATTTGCAGGAAATTCTAGTTGAGCATGAATCAACTCATAAGTTAAACAAGAATACATAAACAACATCTAAAAATTTTTTGAAATTGAAAGCATTTTGAAAATCAGTGATATTATTGGCCCAAGGTTTTCAAAAAAAATAGTTCACTCAAAAACCTAATATACATCCTAAGGAAAAAAGAAAAATATCATAAGTTCTATCTAGAAAGCAATAAAAGGAACTAACTCAAAAACAATAAAAGATACCCACTTACAACAACACCACAGAGAATGTACTACCCACCCCTAAATTTAAAGGGAACATTATCCTCAATGTTAAAATGCAAGAAAGATTAGAGTAAAGGGACTGCCTTGAGTGGGTGGTAGTCACTCATCATCATCATCGTCAAAGCTGCGCGGTGCAAACAAGTCGATGGGCTGTGCTGGAGCAAAAGGAAAAACAGGTGGGGCCATCCTTGGTGTAAAAGAAGCCTAGCTCAACAACTGTGTGAGAGCTTGCATATGAAACTACATGAAGCTTATCATTTGAGTGTGATATTACTGGAGAATGTGATTTATGCTACTAATATCAGCCTCGATTTTGTTGAGCCGCTCAGTGGCATTCAGAGGTCGGCATTGTTGAGAAGAACTAGCGGGAGCTAGGCCTTGTGGGGGGCAATCTGACCTCGAACTCTTAAAAGAGTTTATGAGGCTATCATCAATGAGACATTGTGGGTGTAGCAGTTCTTCATCGGGCCCCCACGAAACTCCAACTTGCTGACACAGCTCTGTGATTAGAGAAGGGTGTCCTAATCCTCATGTGGTTGTGCCTTTGAGGTTCTCCCAGATATAGTCATGAATAAGCGAGCCCACGTCAATAGGTATGCCGGTGATGATGGCATAAAGAACTAGGACGCGGTCGAGGATGACATCTGTAAGGTGCATCACCAATAGTAGTTTGGCTGATAGGAAGCTCAACCAGGCTTTGCTTGTTCGGCCCAAGGATGAATGCTTGATAGATAGAAGCTGGGGGCCATTCATTTTCCACACCGTCCCTAGGCTACATAGGATCTGCGAACTGGCGTCGGAGTCAAGCTCATCAACGGTGAGGAGTGTGTGGAATTTAGTGTCCTGGATATCTAGCAGTTTATACAGTCGATTAATGGTGGTTCGGCTGATGGACACTTTCTTGCCCTTGACAAAAACTTTATCACCCTTCTGATCCAGTGCATTGGCGTAGAATTCGTGCACCAGTGGCACCACAACAAGGTCTGGTAAGTACTCTGAGGCAAAGACACAGAGCCCCTATGCTAATTTGGTGGAGCTCCAATGCCTAGAGAGGTGAAAAACAACACCTAGGCAAGATCTGGGCGTCGCAATGCCTAGCATGGAGCACTGGAACCCTAGAGCCTTTCCCTCATCCAGAATCCAAGATCTGGGCGTCGCTACGCCTAACCTCTGTAAGTCCACACNTATTTAAAGAAATTTTCTGAAATTAATCTCAACTATTGCCCCCCCCCCCCCCCCCCTCCTCTTTTCCATAAATCTGATTTTTCCTCTCCCCCTTCATCCCATACACGAACTCCCTTCCTTCTTCCTCTCCCTTTCTATTTCAAACCCCCATTAACACACACCAACACCTACACACCCACTTTCACTCACCACCATTTTTTCTCCTTTCTTTCACCAAATCCATCATTTTTCTACACTCACTACACATTTTCGCACACCACACCCCATTTTGCACCCCATTTTCACACAACCCACTTGCATTTGCACACACCAAGTCAACTCAGTGGTAACTCGAGTTCTTAAAAAATCATCATTTTCCAAGTATAATTCGCACCTCTCTCTCTTGTTTAACTGTTCTTGGATACTATTTGGCCAATTGGAGGTAGTACCCACTTGAAATGACTTTGAGAAGTTGAATTTTGTAATGTGTCCACCATGTGTTTGATGAAATGTCTCAATAAGGGTTGGAGCATAATTATGTGCAAATTTACCTCTTTAGGTGTATGCTTTGGCTTTGCTAGTATGCTTTCATGATTTATTTTCATTTGCTTGCTCTTGTGCTTGACTCATTTTCTCTTTGCACCCCAAGCCCATATATGCCTACATGTACCCCAAATGGGGTGTTCTTTTGCCTTGCATAGATAGTTCAAAAATTTATCAAGCATGCCTTTGCTTTATGGTTGGTGGCCCATGATTACTTGAAGTTTGATTACTAAATGACTTATTGCAAACTTACTCACCCTTCCATGCTTACTTGCATTTTTCCTTGAATCACTTCTTGGTATGCTTATTTCACATTCTACACCTTTGTGCACCTCGCATGTTTGACACTAGTTCTAGACCCATGGTTCTATGCTCAAGAAACTACCAATTTTATGTGAACTTTGTGGTTAAGTACCCAAACAGTAATCTTGATTTGAGGAACTAATTTCTTGATGCACTTGTGAGCATAACCTGATTTTGCACTTATTTGGCATATGGACTAAGTGTTTGGTTTTTCACAGGACGTCACTCCATTTTGCTTCAAGACACTCAATTTCCTCCAAAATGTCATCTAAGAAGCAAAATACCTCCAAATGAGCATCTTCCTCCACACCACCTCTATATGATCTGCAACGTTTTCTCAGTGCGGAAGCATTTAAGAGATATCAAGCTTCAGTCTTCTGCCGCACTCTAGTTCCAAAGTGGGGCCTTTTAATAGCCCCCGTTAGCTGCAACATTGACACTGCTTGGGAAATTGTGGACCGAAAATATGGGCACTTTGTCACCCTCGTGATCTGGTGCATTGCCGTAGAATTCGCGCACCAATGACACTATAGCAAGGTTTGGTTGTTTAACAAAGTGCCCCCCCTCCCAACAAAATTTTGAGGTCCACAATTTCTCAAGCAGTGTTGGTGTTGAAGCTAATAGGGACTATTAGGAGGCGCCACTCTGGAACTAGAGTGCAGCAGATGACTGAAGCTTGATGTCTTTTAAATGCTTCTGCACTGAAAATATGATGCAGATCATATGGAGGTGGTGCAGAGGAGGATGCTCCTTTGGAGGTCTTTTGCTTCTTAGATGACATTTTGGAGGAAATTGAGTGTCTTGAAGCAAAATGGAGTTACGTTTTGTGAAAAACCAAACACTTAGTCCATATGCCAAATAAGTGCAAAATCTATTTATGCTTACAAGTGCATCAAGAAATTAGTTCCTCAAATCAAGACTCTTGTTTGGGTAGTCAACCACAAAGTGCACACAAAATTGGTAGTTTCTAGAGCATGGAACCATGGGTCTAGAACTAGTGTCAAACATGCAAGGTGCACAAAGGTGTAGAGTGTGAAATAAGCATACCAAAAAATGATTCAAGGAAAAATGCAAGTAAGCATGGGAGAGTGAGTAATCTTGCAATAAGTCATTTAGTAATCAAACTTCAAGTAATCATGGGCCACCAACCATAAAGCAAAGGCATGCTTGACAAATTTTTGAACTAGTTATGCAAGGCAAAAGAACACCCCATTTAGGGTATATGTAGGCATATATGGGCTTGGGGCGCAAAGAGAAAATGATTCAAGCACAAGAGCAAGCAAATGAAAATAAATCATGAAAGCGTACTAGCAAAGTCAAAGCATACACCTAAGGAGACATTTCATCAAACACATGGTGGGCACATTACAAAATTCAACTTCTCAAAGTCATTTCAAGTTGGTACTACCTCCAATTGGCCAAATAGTATCCAAGAATAGTTAAACAAGAGAGAGAGGTGCAAATTATACTTGGAAAATGATGATTTTTGAAGAACTCGAGTTACCACTGAGTTGACTTAGTGTGTGCAAATGCAAGTGGGTTGTGCGAAAATGGGGTGTGGTGTGCAAAAATGTGTAGTGAGTGTAGAAAAATAGTGGATTTGGTGAGAGGAAGGAGGAAAAATAGTGGTGAGTGTGTGGGTGTTGGTGTGTGTTAATGGGGGTTTGAAATAGAAAGGGAGAGGAAGAAGGAAGGGAGTTCGTGAATGTGATGAAGAGGGAGAGGAAAAATCAGATTTG
>QAOA01003340.1:0-25502 GCA_003255065.1 Cercis canadensis | reverse complement strand
TCTCTCGTTACTTCGATACCAAAAAGAAACGATTCTATCAAGTTCCTCGCACTTCTTCGCCATTGGGACTCTCCGATTCCCCTTCAATTCACTTCCTCTAACAATTCATTAGGTTTTGATCTTAAAGTGAGGGAATGGCTGCAAATCTTACGAAAGGAGCAATAACGTTTATGTGCAAGGACGATTTCTCTTCGGAAGATTTGAAACTGGTGCTCCAAGTAATCGACTTGAAGCTTGTGCAAGCCCAGCAATATAGCGCCACATAGAGGTAAAGGCTTGTGCTTTCCGATGGTTCACATTATCAGCAAGGTATGCACGCTACTCAGAAGAATGAATTGGTCCATACTGGGAGGTTGCAGAAAGGTTCCATCGTTAGATTAACACAGTTTATCTGTAACGTTGTCCAGAATTGCAAGTAAATCGGTTTATTCTTTTTTGGGCATTATTTTCTTAATTTTTTATCATCGATGTGAAGTTGTTGGTTTTCTTCAATTTTGATTTTTTTTTTTTTTTGCTTTCAATAAATTAACCACTGCCACNTTTTTTTTTTTTTTTTTGTTTCTGTGATGCCTTGATTCCTAGCATAGAATCGATGCCAGCAGTGTTAAGTTTCTACTCTGCTTATAGCGCGCTTCTTATGTTTGACAAAATGACTAAGTAAGACTGCTAAAGGGAGAAAAAGGGGTGTTGAGTGCAGACAGTGTAGCAAAATGGGTACCCACCACCTCTACTAGATTTGATTCAGTAGAGAGTGTAGACTGCACATGGTCGAGTAAAGGCCAAAGAAGGAAAGGAGAAACAATCACGCACGGCTTAGTTCTGTTGAGCGTGATACGTGTCGGCAGAACAATGGTCAGATGGGTATCGTGTGGCGGTGAAGGGTGGAAGCTTGCTGGTAATAAAACATTTACAAGTAAAAATAGCTGAATTTTGGTTCACAGCAAAAGGAATAGTTGAATTTTGGAGCGGAAGCTTGCTAGGATTAGCGACAATTTGGTGGATGTATTGACTTGCTGAGTTACCTTTGAAAACCGACTAAACCGACCAAACCGGTTCGGTTCAGTTCGGTTTCGGTTTTACTCTCAAAATTTTAAAAAACTGAACCGAACCGAAATTCTCTAGCCGGTCCGGTCTTAGTTTGGGGTGAAAACCGGATAGAACCGGACCGATTACACCCCTAGTAGAAAGTTTGAATTTGCATCCTCTCTTGTAAACCATGATGTGGGCACTTCTTCAATAAGCCTTTAAAGCACTCCTAAGCTTCATGCAATCCCTCCATGTCGTGTTGCACAAAAGTATTGATGTCATTGCACATCTTGGCGATTTTTGCTGGTGGGTAAAATCTTGTCAAGAATTGCTTAGTCATCTTATCCCATGTACTAATAGACCCAGTTGGTAGAGAATATAGCCAATTTCTTGTCTCATCCTTCATAAAAAAAAAAAAAATATGCATAATCTAATGGTGTTGTTAGTGGCGCCATTGAATTTGAAGGTATCACATATTTTCATAAATCTAGCTAGGTGCACATTCGCATTTTCTAACCTGCCAAACTGGTTAGTTTGCATCATCTGAATTACACTAGCCTTGATCTCAAAGGAGTTGGCTTGTATGGTTGGTGTACTAATCCCGAAGATTAGGATAGGCCCCTTGGGAGCCCCATAGTGCTTCAAAGCCTTTCGAACTACTACTAGCTCTCGGTTTTGCTCAACATTTTCCATTGTATCCTGAGCTGGTCTAGAAGTTGAGAAAATAGTTTAAACTACTCCCTGGAAGGTGCGTTAGAAGGTTGGTCGATGGATGGTGGAGAGTCAGACCGTGGAGGTCGGGATAAAGTGCTCGGTGGCCGAATCTGCTCCACTGCCGGGGTGATGTCGGCATCGTCCGCTGGCTCCTGAAAGGTGGGCGGGCGAGGTGGAGTTGGAGGCTGGAGTCCCAAGGACTGACACATCATATGTAGAGTGGATTGCACCTACTGGTGATGTGCCAGCTCATAGGACATCCATGATGCCTATGATGTCGCTCCCTTCTGTTGTCTAGGATCAGGCGGTTGACTCGGGTTCTAGTGCCATCGATTTCAACTTCGATCAGAGCCAACTGCCTTTCGATAGCTGTTGGTTTCCTGTCTTCCTCATCAGCTTCGGTGGATGGGATACCAGGAGATGGTTGTGGCGGGGAAGGTACAGATGTGCTTAGCCCGGCTATCAGTGGTTCTTCAAACGGTGGTGGTGCATCGCTCTCCGGGGCCTCCATTGCTGGCTCCTCAACTGGTGGACTGCCAAGTACAACTCTTGGTAGAGCACCAGCTAGGGCAAAGTAGGTGTCTTGGCTGTCAGTACGGCGCTCCACCATTCCCATTATTCTCAGGGTGTCCATGCCCAGTGGCACCGGTCGGCAGGTAACAATGAGGGTGGACTCATCACCCAGAACATCTAAGTGGCGAGCGAGGCAGGTGATGACAGAACCTCCTCCTATGGCCCCAAAGTTTCCTCGCTGGAGATAACCCTTAATTAGTTGAATGAAGGCATAGCCAGGGTGGCAGGGTTTCCTCTCCCGGATGCATCGGAGGAAGAATAAGTCCTTCTTACTGACCACCCCGGTGCTCTCCCGTCGGGCATTAAGTGAATGGACCAGCAGCTTGTGAATGACTCGAAGAGCTGGTGAGCGAAGAGTGGATGCCTTTGACCGCTTGGCCTCGTAAATCGTTTCTGTGCTCATTTCTCTCCAGTAGGTGCCAGGTTCTTCACCAATGAACGACCAGTCAAGATAGTATCCAGTGTAGACGAACCCTACAGGTGCAAGCTCTACTGCTGTGGTGAATTCCTCAAGACTCATGCTATGCATGAACGAGCCAAGGCGGAACCGAATTGTATCTGGCTCATTCCATATGGTGCTCGAAGTGGTGAAGGTGGCATTGACCTCCACTGTGGCCAGGAATTCCAGCAGAAGTTCTTTGTAGATGGGCTCCTGACTCTCGAAGATGGTGGCCCAAGGGCTGCTACTAAGGAGCTACCTCACTTCTTGGTCGAGCCCTAATTCTTGCAGCACAAGCCATACTGGGTATCGGCTTGGCTCAAATGACTTGGTAGAAAGCTTGGCTAGCCGCTTCTGGTGTTCAGCCCCTTGGAATCTGAGGAAAGGATGAACTGAAGTGTCTACGGCTCCTGATCTTCTCTTCTTAATAGGTGGAGAAGGTGACTCTGGGGGGTTTGGACGGTTCTTCCTCGTCTTCAACTTCTCCTGACGTGGTTGAGCATCATCAGTGCGCTTTGTCATGCTGGTGTCCTGCAAAAGCAAATTCAATAAGTGAGTCACCAAGCATGAACAACTGTTGTACACAACATTGTCACCATATCAGTGATGAACACACTTTTTATACAATAGTTATTCCTCATACTTAGTCTTTTAAACCTCTTTTGGGCTGAATTGCATAGACTTAGACCTCATTTCATGACTTTGGATCCATTTGTGCCTAATTGCTATTTCCAGCAATACTGAGCATTTTATGCTGTCTCTGTGTTTTGTGCATATCTTGAGTTCTGGATGTCTAAAAATTTCGAGTCATACCTTGTAGGAAAGCTGAGAGAATTTTCTCAACTTTCTTTCAGGGCTCCAAAGCTAATTCGGACTTTCAGAAGGTCATATGCAGCCTGGAAGCCAGAGAAGACATGCTGTCGCAGGATCAAAAACTACATGCAGTGTTTGGGCCATAACTTGAGTTGTGGATGTCATATGGACCTGAAACTGGTACCATTGGAAAGCTAACAGATGGAGCTTCAATTGATATGAATACCAGTTCACCATATTTTATATTGAAGATGGTCTTATTTGCTGTGGAAGTTAGCTGACGGTTCTAGACACCTATTGCCACTTAAATGGACCTAACTTCCTCATGACAAGTCCAAATGGGCCCAAACCAAAGCCCAATTGAAGCTAAGGCCCATGGGAACAAGTGTACCCTAAGGGTAATTTGGGTGTGCATGTAATTTTGGAGGTCTATATCAGCACAAGGGGCAGCCAAAATTGAGAAGAAGTGAATTAGATATTTTTAGACAGCTTTTACTCTTTCCTTAGCCTTTAAGTTTTCTCTCTAGATATTTTGTAAGAACTTAGCTTCTCTTGTTCATGGAGGGCTAATTCATCAAATCAATCCAGGTTTTGGCTGTTCTGATTATTAGTTTTGAGATTATGTGTTGTTGTTATTCATTCAATGATTAATCTGCTTCTTGCTTCCTCTGAACTATTCTGTTTGGATTGTTAAAATTCGAATTTGGATCTTCATGTGTGATTGCTTAATTGCATGTGATAAAAGAGGATTGTATGGTTGATTAATGTTTCTAAGCTTTTGGATGGATTAATCACCTTGGCTGGATCATGGACATAGGTAAAACTAGACTTGAATGTTTGCTTAATTCATTTGGTCTTAGTTAAAACTGAATTCTGGTTACTTAACCAGTAGACATCCATAGAACATTGAGAGGCTTCTTGATATGTTTTAAAGGCCAAGAACATGGTTAATAATTGAATGGATCATTAGAAATCAAGGATGAACTAAAATTAGAATCAGTTAAGGCTTGGATTGGTTGCTTTCTCTTAAACTTTACCACTTACAATTAATTTCTGTTAATCACATAAACCAAACAAAACCCCCCTGTTTACATGCTTCTTAATACGATTCACTAAATAGAACAATCCTTAGGTTCGACTTAGGGCTGCCCTATGCTGCAAATAGCTTAGGTAACCGACCTTAAACTTAATTAATTTGAGGAGCCTCGGCAGCTCATCAATCAGCAGAAAATGCATGCCTATTCCAGTGGAAATATTTTCAAGCAATTGGACAGTCTATTACTATCAAATCACATCCTAACAGCTAACCAGAGACAGTCTCTCAGCAAGGATTTATTTTCTGGTTATAGCATGGCATAATTTAGAATTCATTCCTACAGTGCTTGACAAGAAAATCAGATAATCCACAAATTCCTGAATCAATTTCCACAGCAATGATCATTACCAGAGAAAGAGACACAATCTATACATTCATTTTCCAGTGAGCAATCATCGGCCATAGCACAACAGCAATTCCCATGGTAAATTAACATAATAATAGTTATCAATGGCCATGAACAATAAATCAGCAGGCATTCCCCAAGCAAGAATTATCACTGGCAGTGTCCACATTACTGGGAATTTCAATAAAATAAACAGATTCTTCAACAACCAGATTCCCAAAACTAGCAACCAACAATGCCAAATTTTTCTAATAATTAATCAACTTGCAATTTACATTCCCTTACACTAACCTATGGAATAAAACCAGTAATTGTCCTCCACTAACAATTAAGCAATCTAAATATCAATTCCTATAAGATATCAGCCAAGTTACCCACAGCACAATGTAACAATATCAAAGTTAAATTCCTCAAGCAAGGGTTGTCAATAATAGCTTTACACTAACAATCAGCATTCAGTTGCAACCTAGTTAATATTCCCACACTCAATACAGATTATGCATAAAACACTCATAGAGCACATAGATTATGCAGATAACTACCATATGAACTAAGATAGGCACATAGAGCAAACACTCATAAGCAAGACATAGCATAAAACAAGAAAAATTAGGAATGCCATACCTGTAGGAAGCAGGAGTAATCGAAATCTGCAAAAGAACTGCTGCACTGTGTGTGCTGATGGGGTGAAATAGGGAAATGAGACTAGGGCAAAGAATGTGGTGCTTAAATGAAGTGGGATTGGCCAGAAATGGGTGTGGGATGCTCGGTGTAGCTAGGGATTTGAGAGAGAATGAGAAGAAGAAGAATTTCTGAAGTGATTGAATGGCTCTCGAATTCAGTTTTTAAAGTTTCTGAGTGACACGCCCATAACATGGCCGTGTTCTGTGGGCGTTTCGTGTTTTAAGGGAGAGACACAGGGAGAACACGTGGGGTGTTTAAGTGACACCGGGGGTGATGTTTAAGTGACACGGGCATGACTTCCCCGTGTCTCAGACCGTGTCCAAAGTGAGAATATTTCAATTAAGTGACACGGTCACAACACGGCCGTGTTAGTGACCTTGTTCGTGATATGGCAAAATTAAATACTTACCTAAGACAACACATGGGCATGTTTATTGACAATTAATTCTGGGTAAGTGACACGGGTATGAACACGGGCGTGTCAAAGACCGTGTCTGCCTGTTGGATTCTTGTGAGAGTTGCACGCTCACTGCCACGGCCATGTGTGTGCCCGTGTATCTCCTCTGAGCTCTCTTTATGGTGAACACGGGTCATGACACGGGTGTGTTCCAGACCGTGTAGTCTTCCTGAGCTCTCTGCCCTCTTCACACGGGTCATGACACGGGTGTGTCACTGGTCGTGTTCTCTCCTGATATACCAAAAGAAAAACTTAATGAACAAAAATGACAAAAATGAAGATGAAAAACAAAGACACAATGAAAACAACTAAAAGTAAATAAAGACAAAGGGTTAAAAACTTGGGTTGCCTCCCAAGAAACGCTTAATTTAAAGTCCTCAGACGGACTATCTCGGAGATTATGCTGGTGCAGTGAGGACCATTAAAGAAATCTGGTGTTTAACCCCATCTCCCCAATAATGCTTAAGTCGTTGCCCATTAACCTTGAAACTCCTTCCCGTTTCCATGTCAACCACCTCAATAGCTCCATAGGGATATACTGTCTTGACCATAAATGGTCATGACCACCTTGATTTCAGCTTTCCCGGGAAGAGTCTTAGTCTTGAATTGTACAGCAAGACTTATTGTCCTGGTTCAAAAATCCTTTGGATGATTCTCTTATCATGTCATCGCTTTGTCTTCTCTTTGTAAAGCTTGGAACTCTCATAAGCTTTATATCTGAATTCATCCAATTCGTGAAGTTGAAGGACCTTTTTTTCCCCTGCTTTTGCCAGGTCAAAATTTAGGATCTTAGTGGCCCACCATGTTTTGTGCTCAAATTCCACAGGCAAATGACAAGTCTTGCCATACACTAACTGGTACAGGGATATGCCAAGAGGTGTCTTCAATGTAGTGCGGTATGCCCAAAGAGCATCATCGAGCTTCAGGGCCCAATCCTTTCTAGAGGCGCTGACAGTCTTCTCAAGAATCCTCTTCAACTTTCTGTTTGACACTTCAACTTGACCACTGGTTTGTGGATGATATGGAGTTGCTATGTGGTGCCTCACTCCATACTTGCTCAATAAAGCGTCCATTCGCTTGATGCAGAAGTAAGTGCCCTCATCACTGATCAAAGCTCTTGGAACTCCAAATCTTGAGAATATATTCTTCTTGAAGAAACTCATAACTACCTGAGCATCATCGATTCTGGTGGTAGTTGCTTCAACCCATTTAGACACGTAATCGACTGCGACCAGAATATACTCATTAGAGTATGATGATGGGAAAGGACCCATGAAATCTATTCCCCAAACATCAAACAATTCAACTTCGAGTACTGAATTCAGAGGCATTTCATGCCTTTTTGAGATGTTGCCAGACCTTTGGCAACGGTCACACGTCTTCACATAGTCGTAGGCGTCTTTGAAGACTGTTGGCCAGTAGAACCCTGATTGGAGAACTTTAGCAGCTGTCTGATCTCCACTGAAATGGCCACCATAGTTTGAAGCATGGCAATGCCACAATATATCTTTCACCTCTTCTTGTGAGACACATCTCCTCAAAAGCCCGTTAACACATTTTCACAGCAAATAAGGCTCGTCTCAGACATAGAACTTAGCCTCATGAAGGAATCTCTTTAACTGTTGGGAGTTTAGATCCACAGGTAAGACCTTAGCAGCTTTAAAGTTTGTAAAATCAGCATACCATGGCAAGCTGTGCACTGCCAAGAGCTGCTCGTCTGGGAACTCCTCTTTGATGGGAAGAGGTGTAGCTTGGTTCTTCTCTTGTTGCTCAATCCTAGATAGGTGATCAACTACTACATTGTCCATGCCTTTCTTATCCTTGATCTCAAGATCAAATTCTTGCAACAGCAAGATCCAGCGGATGAGCCTAGGCTTGGAATCCTATTTAGCAAAGAGATACCTAAGAGCTGCATGATCAGTATATACAATAACCTTGGCACCTACTAAATAAGAGCGAAATTTATCAAATGCAAAAACAATAGCTAACAACTCTTTTTCAATAGTGGCATAGTTAAGTTAAGCAGAATCTTGCACATGACTTGCATAGTATATGGCATGTAATAACTTATTTTTTCTCTGCCCCAAAACAGCACCTACAACTATATCACTACCATCACACATAAGTTCAAAAGGTAAATCCCAATCAGGTGGAATCACCACAGGGGCAATAATCAACTTTTGCTTCAATGTATTAAAAGCTAACAGTCATTCCTTATTGAAAGCAAAAGTTTCATCTTTAACAAGTAGGTTACACAGGGGTTTAGCAATTTTAGAAAAATCCTGGATGAATCTTCTATAAAAGCCAGCGTGTCCCAAAAAATTACGCACCCCTTTGACATTAGTAGGAGGGGGCAATTTTTCAATCACCTCTACTTTAGCCCTATCTACCTCTATCCCCTTGGCAGAAATTTTATGTCCTAAGACAATCCCCTCTCTAACCATAAAATGACACTTTTCCTAATTCAAAACCAAATTAGTTTCTTGGCATTTTTTTAACACTAAAGACAGATTATGCAAGCATATATCATAAGAAGAGCCAAAAACAGAAAAGTCATGCATAAATATTTCTATAAACTTCTCATTCATGTCAGAGAATATGGAAAGCATACACCTTTAAAAAGTGGCCGAGGCATTGCACAATCCGAATGACATCCTCCAATATGCATACACTACATAAGGGCAAGTGAAGGCGGTCTTTTTCTGATCCTCCGGAGCTATGGCAATCTGGTTGTAACCCGAATACTCGTCCAGAAAACAGTAATATTCATGACCGGCTAGGCGCTCCAGCATTTGATCTATAAATGGGAGAGGGAAACGGTCCTTCCTCGTGGCATCATTTAGTTTTCTGTAGTCGATGCATACGCACCATCCTGTGACTGTTCTAGTGGGAATTAGTTCATTTTTTTCATTCATCACCACTGTTATCCCTCCTTTCTTAGGCACCACCTGAACTGGGCTCACTCATGAATTGTCTGAGATGGGGTAAATAACTCCAGCATCTAGGAGTTTTACCACTTCCTTTCGCACTACTTCCTTCATGATTGGATTCAGTCTCCATTGGGGTTGTACGACAGCTTTATGGTTCTCTTCCATAAGGAACTTGTGCATACAAAAAGATGGACTAATGCCTTTTAAATCAGCAATCGACCATCCAATGGCGCTCTTATACTCCCTCAACACCCGTAACATTTTTTCCTCCTCAACCTTAGTTAATTCAGAATTGATGATAACGGGAGAAGAATTATTCTCACCAAGGAAGGCATACTTCAAAGTCAGCGGCAGTGGCTTGAGCTTAACTTTTGGAGATTGCTCTTGATTCACATCCTTTTTTAATTCTTCTAGCTTAGGTGGTGCGGATGTCGAATACGATGGTAGAGCATCCAATAATGCTACATGTTCTGCTCATGCTGAATCTCTTGCTAAATCAATCATGGTCACTGCATCCACCAAGACTCTTTCAAAAGGACAAGAGGTCAGATTCTCCCTGAACGTGCTAGCAATGATAGAGTCCAGAATATCCAGGCGGAAGCATTCTTCTTTCTCCATAAAATGTTGCATCGCACTAAACACATTGAAGATCACCTTCTCATCTTGAACTTTCAGAGTCAGAGTCTAATCAGCTACATCTATCAATGCTCTCCCAATAGCTAGAAATGGTCGTCCCAAGATCAGTGGAATCTCTCCATCCTCCTCCATGTCTAGGACAACAAAATCCACCTTGAAAGGACCATCTGCTCAAGGCATAAGCTCAAACTTTCTTTTCATTGGAAATCTCTCTTTCCGTAGAAGAATCCAAACAAGATCACCTAGAACAAACTAAACTTGCTTTCTTCCTTTATTCGCCACTTTCTCATAGGCTGCATTCCATTTCTGTATTTGTTGCTTCACACTCTCATATAGATGTTTAATTAGTTTAGCCTTCTTTTTGCCATCTAAGCACACCTGCTCATTGATCATTGATAATCACACTTTTATACAGTAATTAATCCTCATATTTAGTGTCTTAAATCTCTTTTAGTGCTCAATTGAGTGGGCTTGGCCTTATTTCATAAGTTTGGGTTCATATTGGGCTTAATTGTTTTATTCAGCATTATTAGGGTTTTGATATTATTTCTGTATTTTTGGTATATCTTTAGTTCTGAATGTCTAAAAATTGTGAATCTTGACTTGTAGGAAAGCTAAGACGATTGTCTACAACTTTCATTCAGACCTCCAAGGCCAATTCGGACGTCCAGTGGATCAAATTTGACCTAGAAGTCAGAGCAGAGATGCTGCCACTGGAATCTAATCCACATGCAGAGTTTGGACCATAACTTGGGTTGTAGGTTTCTTATGGACTTGAAACTAGTTCCATTGGAAAGCAGAGATGTAGGGATTCAATTGTTGTGAAGTCTGGTTCTCCACATTATGTCTTTTTAATAGTCTTATTGCCTATCGAAACCGGATGATTACTCCAAAGACCTCCAGAGACCTAATTAGGCTTAACTCCCTCAATTCAGGCCCAAACCGGAGCCCATTTGAAGCTGAGGTCCAGAGGTTTAAATCTAAGTTAAGGGTAATTTGGATGTGCACTAAATTTTTAATGTTATAATTAGGTTAAAGGAGGCACCGTTTTGAGAATTCTTGGTAGATAGTTTTTAGGCAGCTTTTGTNCACACTCTTGCCTTTTTCCACTCTTACTTTCCTTCCTTAGTTCTTTGTGGGACTAATGAACAAATCAAGAGCTTAGGTCAATGTGACAAACATCCACAACAAATCACTCACACATAAAAAGAACAAGCATGGCTCAAGCATAAAGGAATTTAAAGAAATGGGTTTAGCACAACAAGCAAAAATGAAGAATCAAGGAAAACAAAATTTAGCAATTAGGAACAAGATTAATGACAATCATCATTGAATAAGATTACAAACAAGAAGCAATTCAGTTCACAAAGAAGTTTGGAAAGTCAGCAATCAACAAGGCACAAAATTGAAAAAAAAAAAATAGAAAATTGGATAGGGGTTGCGGCGCTAGACTAGGGCACTACGGCGTCCAACCCTAGGCATAGTGGTGCCCTTGTTCCCATTTTGGGTTTGTTCCAATCATTTTCAACACAATTCCGAGTAAAAATTGAAGAAATCTCCATCAAGACCATGCAATGAGCAAGAAATAACTTTAAGAAGCAATTAATCTCACTCTTTTGATCAAATCCAACATATTTTTTTTGTGAGAATTTTGCTGGAAATTTGCTCAAGAACACTTTGAATGTTCATCAATCTTGCCCATAATTTTTTTTTTATACTATTGATTCAATCATGCTTCATTCAAGCTCAAATCATTAGCTAGATGGACAACAACTTAGAATTGCTCAAAGCAAGAGGAATCAACAAGATAATCCAAAAGAAATGAAATGGAAATATACCAAACAAGGCCCTAATGGCAATTACTAGGGACTCAATGGGAATTTCCAGAAAAGTTGCCCAGAAAATTTTTCTAAGCAATTCAAAGCAAAATCAAGAAGGAATCAAGATGAACAATGAAGAACAACAAACTATAACATCAAAGAAACATAAAAAACAAAAAACTTTCAAAAAATCGAAAATAAAAAATCGAACCTTGATTAGAACTATGAGTTTTTCATACCAGATGATGCGAATCCCTATGGGGTAACCTGAAGGTAGAGATTCCAAGTGCCCGATGAACCATCTAAATCAAGTTTCAGAACGAAAAAGAGGACCTCGACCCATTGCTTACCAAAGCGGGAACCAAAGGTATGCGGGGAAGGATATGAACATGATGGGACTTTTTCCGGCAAGTATACCGGGTCACACAAGTAATATAATGATAAGTAAAGTATCGTTCCCATGATGATTAAGGCTAGCAACTACTAATTTCACCAATTCCAGTTCTATTTGGAAAAGATAACACTTTTGATTGAAGGCAGCCCAAAGATGAGCAGCTGCAATTAACTAAGTAATAAAACTCGAATAATTAAGTAAACAATCTTTAAAAAGCAATTTAAATGTGATATTGATAATAAGAAGGAGAAAGGTTAGGGGTTGATTTCATTCACTTGAAAATTCGATTACCTCATAGACAAGGTAATCTCAGAAACAATACTGAACTACTTATTTCAGTTACAATTCCTTTGTTGTCGGTTTATTTCCTTAATATGATT
The DNA here is from genome assembly GCA_003255065.1 of Cercis canadensis. NCBI lineage: Eukaryota > Viridiplantae > Streptophyta > Magnoliopsida > Fabales > Fabaceae > Cercis > Cercis canadensis. The sequence continues at coordinate 13,194 of QAOA01003340.1, read as the reverse complement.
GAACCCAATTCCTTGGTGAAACAATCCTCCCTATACCAATTGATTGTTCAATTCCTTAACACAATTAATTAGTCCAGGTGATTAAGTTCTGGGAAATTAATCTAAGACCATCTATACGAAGTTATCTATTCCTAAATTAACTCAATTTAGGACAGAATTCATAGAGCACATTCGAATCTTACTATTCCTAGTATTGAAACGAATCTTTTAACCATTCAAATGGTAGCTAAGCATTTAAAAGCATTAATAACAGTAAATTCCATTCAACAAGAGGAGTTGTACTAAAACAAGTTCATTCAGTCTTGAAACCTCATTACAATTGAATTACATCAAACCCCTAACACTAAGAATTTAGCTACTCATAACTGAATTCAATAAAAGCAAATAGATAAAGTTAAACATGAGATGAAAAGAAGAAGAAAAAGAAAGAACTATATGTCGATTGAGTCGCAATTGCTCCCCTTCCTGCTCTAGCTCCTCTCCTCATTTTCTTCCCAAGTACGGCCCTCCTTAATCTCATGCATCAGATTTCCTTTTATACTTGTGCAGAATTAGGTCTTCTAGTCAGAAATAGCTCGAACATGGCTCTGACACGGCCGTGTTCCGTGAATGGACATGGGCGTGTCACTTATGTTGCTTTCCTGGTCATCGAACATGAGCCCATACATGGCCGTGTTCTTCTCTGGTCCTAGCCCGTGTTCCTCAGACATGGCCCGTGTTTCTCCTTGCCCTTGGGCGTGTCATTTATGTGCAGCCTCTGCCTGTTCAACACGGCCTGTCACACGGCCGTGTCTATTCTTGCATTGACCGTGTTTTCCCTTAGACTTGGTCTATGTTCTCTTGGACATTCTACTTGATCAACACGGCCTTGAACACGGCCGTGTCTGTTCTTGTCTGAAGCCGTGTTTATACTTAGACCTGAGCAACCAATGTTGGATGCTAGACACGGGGTAAACACGGCCGTGTTCCTGCCCGTGTCTACATAAAAACTTGGTGTAAGGCTGCTTTCCTTGCCATTTGCTCCATGGATTACTTCCAAATTCTTCTTATTTCCTGATTACCCATCTTGGTACCTGTCAACACCAATTTATGGATTAAACACCATGTTTAGAGAGGATTTGCTCACAATGCAGGTAAGAATTCAGTATTAAAGCATGGTTTTTATAGTCCTAAAAAACAAGTATCAAATTCCCTCACACTTAAACATTTTCTTGTCCTCAAGCAATGTAAGCTAGAACATGTGCCTTAGGTGCTCTCCCTGGACAGACAATTTCATTTCTACAAAAATTTATGCAGGGCACCCTACAATGAGCAGCTGCATTATTCAGTTTCTACTTCAGTTTATGGACTCAGTCATTGCTTAAAAGTTTGCCTTAGCTACACTCTCAGTATCTAGAGAGAATTACCCTGTGCTTATTACTCTATTCTAATTATAGACAAAAACAACAAAACTCAAAGCTAAGAACTCAAGTGTTATTCTTTTCTCTTTTTTTCTTTTTTTTTTCTCGCATAGTTAGGGGTCCTAGGATGTGGTGTCCGGCCATTGCCTGCGACCCACATTCAACTAGTTATGCTTCATTGGCATACTCATATCCTTCTCCAGTTTCAGGCACAGAAGGTAGAGGAGCAGAGCCCCACTATGCTCATAATGGATCACCACTCGAAAACAAATAATAATTTTATTTTTTTTAAAACAAAGAAAAACCAGTATTCAGCACAAGGTATTCTAACTACAAACTTTAAGTTTAGCAAGTGTAAATTGATTTCTAGCACTCCTAAGTCCATTACACTTCAATATTTACTTCCTAATGCAGCAAGCCTCAAAGTAGAATACTAAGCATAAAAAGACTTAAGTAACAATTTAAAAACAGGTCATCGGAGATTCTAGAGGTTACACATTCCCGTTCCACATGCCAGAGGACTCAAATGCATATACCTACATCTAGTCTTATACAATTCTACCCCCCCACACTTAAATCATGCATTGTCCACAATGAATGGAGATAGAGATAAGAAGAAGAAAAATAAATGCAGTGTCCACAATGACCAGCACACAAATCAATGGTGAATGCAGAAGCAGAATCAAACAGTCATTGAAATATAAATGAATGAAAAGAAATTTAGAAAATAGTCTAAACTACTCCTTGGATGGTGCGTCAGAAGGTTGGTCAGTTGATGGTGGAGAGTCGGACCGTGGGGTCGGGCGGAAGGGCGTGGTGGACGAATCTGCTCTACCACCGGGGTGATGTCGGCATCGTCCGCTGGCTCCTGGAAAAAGGGCGGGCGAGGTGGCGGTGGAGGTTGGAGTCCCAAGGACTGACACATCATCTGTAGAGTGGATTGCACCCATTGGTGATGTCCCAGCTCATAGGACATCCACTGATGCCTATGATGACGCTCCCGTCGGTTGTCCAAGATCAGGCGGTTGACTCGGGTTCTGGTGCCATCGACTTCAACTTCTATCCGAGCCAACTGCCTTTCAAGGGCTGTTGGTTTCCTGTCTTCATCGTCAGCTTCAGTGGACGGGACACCAGGAGATGGTTGTGGTGGGGAAGGTGTGGATGTGCTTGGCCCAGCTACCGGTGGTTTTTCAGGTGGTGGTGCATCGCTCACCAGGGCCTCCATTTCTGGCTCCTCAAGTGGTGGACTGCCAGGTACCGCTCGTGGTGGAGCACCGGCTAGAGCAAAATAGGTGCCCTGGGCGTCTGTGCGGCGCTCCACCATCCCCATCGTCTTCAGGGTATCCATACCCAGCGGCACCGTTTGGCAAGCGACCGTTAGGGTGGACTCGTCACCCAATATATCCAAGTTACGAGCGAGGCGGGTGATGACAGAACCTCCACCTATGGCTCCAAAGTTGCCTCGCTGGAGATAACCCTTGATTAATTGGATGAAGGCATAGCCGAGGTGGCAGGGTTTCCTCTCCCGGATGCATCGGAGGAAGAATAAGTCCTTCTTGCTGACCACTTCGGTGCTCTCTCGTTGAGCATTAAGCGAATGGACCAGCAGCTTATGAATGACTCGAAGAGCTGGTGAGTGAAGAGTGGATGCCTTTGACCGCTTGGCCTCGTAAACCGTTTCAGTGCTTACTTCTCTCCAGTAGGTGCCAGGTTCTTCACCGATGAACGACCAATCGAGTTCGTAGCCAGTGTAGACGAACCCTTCAAGTGCAAGCTCCACTGCTGTGGTGAATTCCTCGAGACTCATGCTATGCATGAACGAGCCAAGGCGGAACCGAATTGTATCTAGCTCATTCCATATGGTGCTCGAAGTGGTGAAGTTGGCATTGACCTCCACTGTGGCCAGGAATTCCAGCATGAGTTCTTTGTAAATAGGCTCCTGAAGCTCGAAGATGGTGGCCCAAGGGCTGCTACTAAAGAGCTGCATCACTTCTTGGTCGAGCCCCAATTCTTGCAGCACAAGCCACACTGGGTATCGGCTTGGTTCATAGGATTTGGTGGAGAGTTTAACCAATCTCTCTTTATGCTCCGCACCTTGAAATCGGAGGAAGGGGTGGACAGACGTGTCAGCAGCCCCTGATCGCCTCTTCTTGGCTGGAGGAGAAGGTGACTCTGGAGGGTTTGGATGGTTCTTCCTCGTTTTCAACTTCTCCCGGCATGGTTGAGCATCATCAGTGTGCTTTGTCATATTGGTGTCCTGCAACACAGATTTACCAAGTGAATTACAAAGGATGGACAATTATCAATATAGTTCACAGCCAATGTAATAATTGCAGTAACAGGGTCAGATTTAGTCATTTGAGGGACAACTCCCCACATTCCTTAACTAGATGAAATAGGTAATGCATAGAAACTCATAGCAATAAGCAATAGACTCCTACCATCAACAATGTCCAATAAACCAACAGAATCCAAAACACTAATTTAATGACAGTGTCTATAGGAATGGGAAGTGCAAAATGACAACATTACAGACCAAGGGCTCAATGTCATGCTAGAATAAATGAGTATAGCTATTAGGCAAATACAAGTCTCACAAGCTACAAGCTCCTACTGACAATGATCAATATCAAAATCGTTATTAAAACTCAAGCACTGGCCATTCTACAAGACAAATTACCCAATACACCACTAATGTTACTCCTAGCATACTGTAATTGTGTCACAAATACATTTTTCATGTCAAGGTATTCAATGGTGGTGCTATAGGATCAGTATTTGCAAGGAGACCAAGCCTATTCCTCAACATTTATCAACTTTTTCCTAATCATCAAATTTCCAAATCAGGTATTTCTTAAACATTCCACCCACAGTTACTATCTTATGATGTTCTCATGATCAACCATAATAACAAAGGGACAATAAAATCACATCATTCATTCCCACAATGATTTATTCTTATAGTCAATCATGAATAGTATGATATCCTAAATTCCCTCACTAAATGCAGATTATGCAGCAGTTATTTCAGTGGTGTTATGATTCCAATTCTTGTGCAACCTAGTTAATATTCTCCCTTATTGCCATATGAGCTAAACTAGGCACATAGAGCAAACACTCATCATCAAGACATAGCAGAAAACAAGAAAATTAGGAATTCCATACCTGTAGGAAGCAAGAGTAATCGAAATTTGCCAAAGAACTGCTGAACTGTGTGTGCTGATGTGAGGAAACGGGGCAATGTGGTTGAACAAGGAGTTTGGTGGTGTAATGGATTGGGATTGGCCAGAAATGAGTGTAAGATTTCTAGAAAAGCTAGGGATTTGAGAGAGATTGAGAGGAATTGGGATTTTTCTGAAGTGATGAAATGGCCTGCGACCTGGATTCTTAAACTTTCTGAGTGACACACCCACAACACGGCCGTGTTCTGTGGGCGTGTCGTGCTTTAAGGGAGAGACACGGGATTGAACACGTAGGGTGTTTAAGTGACACGGGGGTGACTTCCCCGTGTCTTAGACCGTGTTCGATGAGAAGTTATTTCTTTTAAGTGACACGGCCTACACACGGGCGTGTCAGTGACCGTGTTCTTTACTTGGAAAAATTAAATACTTACCTGAGACAACACATGGGCGTGTCTCTTGACAATTAATTCTGGGTAAGTGACACGGGCATGTCAGTGACCGTGTCTGCCTGTTGGATTCCTGTGAGAGTTGCACGCTCACTGACACGGCCATGTGTGTGCCCGTGTATCTCCTCTGAGCTCTCTGTATGGTGAACACGGGTAACGACACGGCCGTGTTCCAGACCTCTTGAGCTCTCTGCCTTCTTCACAGGGGTCATGACACGGGCGTGTCACTGGCCGTGTTCTCTCCTGATATGCCAAAAGTAAAACTTAATGAACAAAAATGACAAAAATGAAGATGAAAAACAAAGACATAATGAAAACAACTAAAAGTAAATAAAGACAAAGGGTTCAAAAACTTGGGTTGCCTCCCAAGAAGCGCTTAATTTAAAGTCCTCAGCCAGACTAACTCGGAGATTATGCTGGTGCAGTAAGGACCATTGAAGAAATCTGGTGTTTAACCCCATCTCCCTAATAATGCTTAAGTCGTTGCCCATTAACCTTGAAACTCCTTCTCGTTTCCATGTCAGCCACCTCAATAGCTCCATAGGGATAGACCGTCTTGATAACAAATGGTCCTGACCACCTTGATTTCAGCTTTCCCGGGAAGAGTCTCAACCTTGAATTGTATAGCAAGACTTGTTGTCCTGGTTCAAAAATCCTTTGGACGATTCTCTTATCAAGCCATCGCTTTGTCTTCTCTTTGTAAAGCTTGGAACTCTCAAAAGCTTTATATCGGAATTCATCCAATTTGTGAAGTTGAAGAACCCGCTTCTCCCCTGCTTTTGCTAAGTCAAAATTAAGGATCTTAGTGGCCCACCATGCTTTGTGCTCCAATTCCACAGGCAAATGACAAGCCTTGCCATACACTAACTGGTACGGGGACATGCCAAGAGGTGTCTTCAATGCAATGCGGTATGCCCAAAGAGCATCATCGAGCTTCAGGGCCCAATCCTTTCTTAAGGCGCTAAAAGTCTTTTCAAGAATCCTCTTCAATTCTCTGTTTGACACTTTAACTTGACCACTGGTTTGTGGATGATATGGAGTTGCTATGCGGTGCCTCACTCCATACTTACTCAGTAAAGCATCTATTCGCTTGTTGCAGAAATGATTGCCCTCATCACTGACCAAAGCTCTTGGAACTCCAAATCTTGAGAATATATTCTTCTTGAGAAAACTCATAACTACCTGAGCATCATCGGTTCTGGTTGCAGTTGCTTCCACCCATTTAGACACATAGTCGATTGCGACCAAGATATACTCATTAGAGTATGATGATGGGAAAGGACCCATGAAATCTATTCCCCAAACATCAAACAATTCAACTTCGAGTACTGAATTCAAAGGCATTTCATGCCTTTTTGAGATGTTGCCAGTCCTTTGGCAGTGATCACACGTCTTCACATAATCGTAGGCGTCTTTGAAGACTGTTGGCCAGTAGAACCCTGATTGGAGAACTTTTGCAGCTGTCCGATCGCCACTGAAGTGGCCACCATAATCTGAAGCATGACAATGCCATAATATATCCTTCACCTCTTCTTGTGGTACACATCTCCTGAAGAGTCCGTCAACACATTTTCATAGCAAATAAGGCTCATCCTAGACATAGAATTTAGCCTCATGAAGGAACCTCTTTAACTGTTGGGAGTTTAGATCCACAGGTAGGACCTTAGCAGCCTTAAAGTTAGCAAAATCAGCATACCATGGCAAGCTGTGGACAGCAAAGAGCTACTCGTCTGGGAATTTCTCATTAATGGGAAGAGGTGTAGCTTGGTTCTTCCCTTGTTGCTCAATCCTAGACAGGTGATCAGTTACCACATTGTCCATGCCTTTCTTGTCCTTGATCTCAAGATCAAATTCCTGCAACAGCAAGATCCAACGGATGAGCCTAGGCTTAGAGTCCTGTTTAGCAAAAAGATACCTAGGAGCTACATGATCAGTATATACAATAACCTTGGCACCTACTAAATAAGAGCGGAATTTATCAAACGCAAAAACAATAGCTAACAACTCTTTTTCAGTGGTGGCATAGTTAAGTTGAGCAGAATCTAGCACATGGCTTGCATAATATATTGCATGCAATAACTTGTCTTTCCTCTGCCCCAGAACAGCACCTATAGCTATATCACTAGCATCACACATAAGTTCAAAAGGTAAATTCCAATCAGGTGGGATCACAACAGGGGCAGTAGTCAACTTTTGCTTCAATGTATTAAAGGCTAACAGACATTCATCATTGAAAACAAAGGTTTCATCCTTAACAAGGAGGTTACACAGGGGTTTAGCAATTTTAGAAAAATCCTGGATGAATCTTCTATAAAAGCTAGCGTGTCCCAAAAAACTACGCACCCCTTTGACATTAGTAGGAGGGGGTAATTTTTCAATCACCTCTACTTTAGCCCTATCTACCTCTATCCCCTTGGCAGAAATTTTATGTCCTAGTACAATCCCCTCTCTCACCATAAAATGGCATTTTTCCCAATTCAAAACTAAATTGGTTTCTTGGCATCTTTTTAACACTAAGGATAAATTATGCAAGCATATATCATAAGAAGAGCCAAAAACAGAAAAATCATCCATAAAAATTTTTATAAATTTTTTATTCATGTCAGAGAATATGGAAAGCATACACCTTTGAAAAGTGGCCGGGACATTGCATAATCTGAATGGCATCCTCCGATATGCATAAACTCCATAGGAGCAAGTGAATGCGGTCTTTTCTTGATCCTCCGGAGCTATGGCAATCTGGTTGTAACCCGAATACCCATCTAGAAAACAGTAATGCTTATGACCGGCTAGGCGCTCCAGCATTTGATCTATAAATGGGAGAAGGAAATGGTTCTTCCTCATGGCATCATTCAGTTTTCTGTAGTTAATGCACACGCGCCATCCCGTGACCGTTCTAGTGGGAATTAATTCATTCTTTTCATTCATCACCACTGTTGTCCCTCCTTTCTTGGGCACCACCTGAACTGGGCTCACCCATGAACTGTCTGAGATGGGGTAAATAACTCCAGCATCTAGGAGTTTTACCACTTCCTTTCGTACTACTTCCTTCATGATCGGATTCAGTCTCCTTTGGGGTTGTACGACAGCTTTATGGTTTTCTTCCATGAGGATCTTATGCATATAAAAGGATGGACTGATGCCTTTTAAATCAGTAATCGACCATCCAATGGCGCTCTTATACTCCCTCAACACCCATAACAGTTTCTCCTCCTCAACCTTGCTTAATTCAGAATTGATAATAACGGGAGAGGAATTATTCTCACCAAGGAAGGCATACTTCAAAGTCACAGGTAGCGGCTTGAGCTCAACTTTTGGATATTGCTCTTGATTCACATCCTTTTTAAAATCTTCTAGCTTTGGTGGTGAGGATGTCGAATACGATGGTAGAGCATCCAATAATGCTACATGTTCTGCGCATGCTGAATATCCTGCTAAATCAGTCATGGTCACTGCATCCACTAAGACTCTTTCAAGAGGACAAGAGGTCAGATTCTCCCTGAACGTGCTAGCAATGATAGAGTCCAGAATATCCAGGCGGAAGCATTTTTCTTTCTCCATAGGGTGTTGCATCGCACTGAACACATTGAAGATCACCTTCTCATCTTGAACTTTCAGAGTCAGAGTTCCATCAGCTACATCTATCAATGCTCTCCCAGTAGCTAGAAATGGCCGTCCCAAGATCAGTGGAATCTCTCTATCCTCCTCCATGTCTAGAACAACAAAATCCACCGGAAAGATGAACTTGTCAACCTTGACCAAGACATCTTCTACTAGACCGTAGGGATGTTTGATAGACCGGTCAGCAAGTTGAAGCGTAATCATGGTGGGTTTTGCTTGACCAATTCCTAGCTTCTTGAAGATGGACAGAGGCATGAGAATCACACTTGCTCCCAAATCACATAACGCCTTCCCAAAAGTGATGTCTCCAATGGTGCACGGAATGGAGAAACTGCACTGCACTCTGTAGAGGCCATTTCCTCTGTAGAATAGCACTGCACTCTTCAGTCAACATGACTGTCTCATCATCTCCAATTCTTCTTTTCTTGGTCAGAAGATCCTTCATAAATTTAACATAGGATGACATTTGTTCCAGCGCTTTAGCAAAAGGTATGTTTATCTACAATTTCTTGAAAACCTCTAAAAATTTGCTGAATTGCTTTTCATCTTGTTGCTTCTTGAGCCTTTGAGGAAAAGGCACCTTGACTGGAGGTATTGGAGCACATGGTCTAGTCAATTTCTCGCCTTCTTCTCTACTTCCTGCCTCTGTTGGACGGCTAGATGTTGTGTCCCTATTTGTCCTAGTGACCTTACCATCTTCCTCTTCTGGTGTTTCTTGTCTTGGGATGGGTTCAACCACTTTTTCGCTCCTTGTAGTTATGGCCTTCACATGCTCCTTAGGATTTGGAATAGTATCACTGGGTAAGGAGCCTTGAGGTCTGTCTGCCAATTGTCTCGCTATCTGTCCCACTTGAGTTTCCAGTTTCCGAATCGATGCATCTTGATTTCTGAACCCGCTCCTGGTTTCCTCCATAAATTTGCAGTTTTTTGAATGAAAGCTGAGGTTTAAGTGGTCAATTTCTCTAGTGCATTCTCCAAAGAATGAGTCTTCTCATTGGTTTGAGATTGTGAAGCATGACCTTAAGTTGACTGTTGTGGGGACTGATATGCAAAGTTAGGTCTGTGGGAACCCCCTTGATTTCTTTGATTACCCCATGAAAAATTTGGGTGATTCCGCCACCCCGGATTATAGGTAGGAGCATAAGGATTATTCTGCTGTCTTGGAGGAGGATTTCCCATATAGTTCACTTGCTCTTGAGACACTGGCGGACCAAACATGTTGCCCGAACACTCTCCATTAACATGGTTCCCTACACAGAAGTCACACACTGGTGGAGAGAAGTTGACTGCATTCACGTTGACAGTCTCAAACTTCTTGGACAACTCAGCCACCTGTTGTGTTAATAACTTGTTCTGGGCTAACAGTGCATCTAGTGTCCCGACTTCCATTACGTCTCTCTTGATTATGGATCTCTCTCCTTGACTCTGGTAGTCATTACAAGCCATCATCTCAAACAATTCCCAAGCTTGCTCCAGAGTTTTATAATTCACAGCTCCCCCTGCTGCAGCATCCACATTTGCCTTCGTGTGAGGAAGCATACCGTTGTAAAAACTCTGGACTTGGATCCAGAAATCGAAAGAATGATGTGGGCATCTCCTCAATATATCATTATACCTCTCCCAAGCTTCACTCAAAGATTCTCCATCTTGTTGACGGAATGAAGTAATCTCCATCCTCAACCTTGCTGATTTCGAAGGAGGGAAATACCGAGCGAGAAACTTATTCACCAAATCTGACCAAGTAGTGATGTTGCCCCTTGGTTGAGAATCCAACCAACTTCTTGCCTTATCTCGCACAGAAAATGGAAAGAGCCTGAGTCAAATTGCATCATCACTGACCCCATTAAACTTCACTGTGTCACAAATCCGCAGAAAGTTCGCTATATGTCCATTTGGATCTTCTAGCGCACTTCCACTAAACTGATTGTGCTGTACTAGTTGAAGCAGAGCTGGTTTGAGTTCAAAGTGATTGGCTTGAACTGGTGGTCTTGTTATACTCGCTCCACATCCTGCAGCTGTTGGGATGGAATATTCCATGAGCGTTCGAGGTGGAGGGTTTTGTGCAGCTCCATTGTCATTATTCTACACTGGAGGATTCTGGTTTTGTTCTGCCATGACTGTCGGTTGTGCTTGTCTTGCTCCTCTAGCTTGTTTGCAAAGTCTTCGAGATGTTCTCTCAATCTCAGGATCAAAAGCTAATGTGCTGGAATCAAAAGTACCTCGCATACACAAAGGTCAAAATAGGATAAGCAATTGAGAGACAAGTCAACAGCAGATGAAATATTTGAATCAGATTAATTGACAGAAAATTAAAAATCCAAACTAGGACCTTATTGGTTACTATTAATATTGCTAATACACCGTTTATCCCCGGCAACGGCGCCAAAAGCTTGATGGGACTTTTTCCGGCAAGTATACCGGGTCACACAAGTAATATAATGATAAGTAAAGTATCGTTCCCACGAGGATTAAAGCTAGCAACTACTAATTCCTCACGTGTTTGCACTCAAGAATGTCACTCACTCTCATGTTTAGGCACACTACTTGACTTTTACCCTCTAATGCACTCACACACTCTTGCCTTTTTCCACTCTTACTTTCCTTCCTTAGTTCTTTGTGGAACTAATGAACAAATCAAGAGCTTAGGTCAATGTGACAAACATCCACTGGCAGCCCAAAGATGAGCAGTTGCAATTAACTAAGTAATAAAACTCGAACAATTAAGTAAACAATCTTTAAAAAGCAATTTAAATGTGATATTAATAATAAGAAGGAGAAAGGTTAGGGGTTGATTTCATTCACTTGCAAATTCGATTACCTCATAGACAAGGTAATCTCAAAAACAATACTGAACTACTTATTTCAGTTACAATTCCTTTGTTGTCAGTTTATTTCCTTAATATGATTGAACCCAATTCCTTGGTGAAACAATCCTCCATATACCAATTGATTGTTCAATTTCTTAACACAATTAATTAGTCCAGGTGATTAAGTTCTAGGAAATTAATCTAATACCACCTAAACGAAGTTATCTATTCCTAGATTAACTCAATTTAGGACAGAATTCACAGAGCACATTCGAATCTTACTATTCCTAGTATTGAAACGAATCTTTTAACCATTCAAATGGTAGCTAAGCATTTAAAGGCATTAATAACAGTAAATTCCATTCAACAAGAGGAGTTGTACTAAAACAAGTTCATTCAACCTTGAAATCTCATTACAATTGAATTACATCAAACCCCTAACACTAAGAATTTAGCTACTCATAACGGAATTCAATAAAAGCAAATAGATAAAGTTAAACATGAGATGAAAAGAAGAAGAAAAAGAAGGAACTATATGTCGATCGAGTCGCAATTGCTCCCCTTCCTGCTCTAGCTCCTCTCCTTCTTTTCTTCCCAAGTACGGCCTTCTTTTACCCATGCATTAGATTCCCCTTTTATACTTGTGTAGAATTAGGTCTTCTACTCAGAAATAGCTCGAACACGGCTTTGACACGGCCGTGTTCCGTTTCTAGACATGGGCGTGTCACTTATGTTGCTTTTCTGGTCATTGAACACGGGCCCATACACGGCCGTGTTCTTCTCTGGTCCCAGCCCGTGTTCCTCAGACATGGCCCATGTTTCTCCTTGCCCTTGGGCGTGTCATTTATGTGCAACCTCTGCCTGTTCAACACGGCCTGTCACACGGCCGTGTCTATTCTTGTATTGACCGTGTTTGCCCTTAGACTTAGTCTGTGTTCTCTTGGTCATTTTGCTTGATCAACACGGCCGTGTCTGTTCTTGTCTGAAGCCGTGTTTATACTTAGACCTGAGCAACCAATGCTGGATGCTAGACATGGGGTAAACACGGCCATGTTCTTGCTCGTGTCTACATAAAAACTTGGTGTAAGGCTGCTTTCCTTGCCATTTACTCCATGGATTACTTCCAAATTCTTCTTATTTCCTGATTACCCATCTTTGTACCTGTTAAAACCAATATATGGATTAAACACCATGTTTAGAGATGATTTGATCACAATGCAGGTGAGAATTCAGTATTAAAGGATGGTTTTTATAGTCCTAAAAGACAAGTATCATCTATCAACTTTTCTTTTCCAACAAAACAAACAAGGGAAAATTTTTCTAAAAGAAAAGTTTTCTAGTAAAATAAACGGACCATTTAAGAATATATTTTTAAAATGGGTGGCCTATAATTATCTCGAAAAAAAATTTAAAAGATTAAGATGTTTACTTTATACTTCTAAAATTCAAACTACCAAAACCAGTATTGGCAATTGAATGAAAAACCAATATAATATATTGCTAATATCTTGCAAGTTTATTGGCACCTCTTCTAATAATAATAACTGGATGGTTTTGAGAGTAACGAAATGCTCCTAGAGGTGGGGAGAATAGGAGATTAAAACAATTAAACACAGAATTACAGATTAAAGCAATTTTTGGGATAACTAATTTAAACTCAAAACTTATTTCAAAGCTAATTATTTAATAACCCAAAAATAACTTAGTAGAAGTAAATCTTGAAGAGAATAAGGGTGTG
>QAOA01003333.1:23483-36168 GCA_003255065.1 Cercis canadensis | reverse complement strand
GAAGGAATGATTGATCTCAAAGTTCTGGCTCTATGGGGAAGGTATCAGTGGAATCGACAAAGCCTTAAGTTGTCACAATCAAAGGAATTGTTGGAAGGTCTCCGAACTTTATGCCTAACACATATAAAATTTGAAGACATCTCTGTGTTAAACAAATTACAAAGACTTGAGACTCTTGAGTTGATAAGATGTTTCATCAATGAACTACCCAATGGAATTATGAAATTGGAGAAATTAAGATTGTTGAAATTAGAAGAATGTGAAATTAAAAGGAATCCAGTTAAAGTGATTGGCAGACTTTTCCAAATAGAAGAGTTGCATTTTGTGGGTAACTTCGGTCCAAACTGGGAGTTTACTGGTGGACTTGTTGCTGATTTATTTGATAAAGACAACATCTCACCAAAATTGCAGAGGTATCGTATATCTCTAGAAAATGCTCCTGATAGATATGGATGTTTCAGCATAACAAATTCAGTATCAAAAGGTGTAGGTATTGAACAATTCTTGATTGAATCCATCTCAAATACAACAATTAAGCATATGATACAAAGAGCAGAGTATCTTGGCTTAAAGAAAATTCAGGGAGGTTATAAAAGTGTTATCCCTGCCTTAGTTGAAGCAATAGGAGGAGACATGAATGAATTGACTCAACTTGTGCTTGATACCTATTCTGGGATGGAGTATCTGATTGATACTTCTGGTCGTCCATCTTTGATAGGAACCATCTTCTCCAAATTGATTAAGCTACAACTTAAAGAAATGTGTGATCTGAAAGAACTATGCCATGGTCATCAAACTCCTCCTGACTTATTTGAGAAGTTACAATCGCTATACATACAAGGATGCAGCAAACTGCGTAGCAGGCTACTTGAGAGGAACTTGAATCTAAGAAGACTTGAGGAACTGGATGTGGGAGATTGTCCCAAGCTGACATCTCTTTTCACATTTTCTACTGCTCAAAGTCTAGTGGAGCTAAAACAGCTGAGAATAACAGAGTGCAAGGAATTGAAATACATAATAACAGAGGACAGAGAGGAAGCAGAGGAAATAGTTCAGGATCAGAATGAAGATCGTCCCAAGGCAAGACAGCATGACAACAACACCTCATCGGTACTCCACTCTGTCACATTCTATTTACATTAAATGTCTGTTCTTCTTCTTTCAATAGCCTAAAGAAAACGTTTCTTTCCCTCTGTCACCTCACAGGCCCTATTTCTTGATGTATGATGATATATAACCTTTATATTTGTTTATCATTTTAACTCCTTTGTACTTCCTTTTAAATTTGTTGTGTATCGGGTTTATCATAACATTTCCTCTATACTCTTTGTTAATTTGGTTCTTACAATTGGAATGAAAAAGATTTTCTTTGAATTTTGTGTATTCCATTAATTCTCATGATTTTAAATAAAAAAATTATATAAATTTAATTGGAGCAATTAATAGGAAAGTAACTTCTAGAATAAAACTTCTTAACTCTACATAGAAATGACAAATGTTGTAACTTTAAAAAATAATACCAAATAAAATACATATTACAAGAGACATTTTAGTTTGACATAACAAGAATTTTTTATTTTGTAAGGACTACTGATCTCAAATTTAGAACAACTTTGCTTAGCACAATGTCTTTTGAAGCAATCATTGGCACTGTGCAAGGTTAAAAAGATGAAAATAGATAGGTGTCCAAAGTTAACATCATTGTTTACTCTATCAGTTGTCTCAACAATAATGCTTGAAGAATTGACAATTTGGAGTTGTGTTGGAATGAAGCAGATAATAACAGATGGAGGAGATTACCAAAATCACAAGAATAACAGCTTTATCTTCCCAAAATTAGAAGAGATTGAGGTCGAGAATTGCAGCGTATTGGAATTTTTATTTCCAGCCAACTTTTCTGGAAACCTTCTACATCTGAAGTCTATCTCCATCGAAGCAGCTCCTGAGCTGAAATATGTGTTTGGGCAATTTCATCGTGAAGATAATTTATCTCATCAGAATGATAATCTTAAGATTCAAATTCATCTCCCTGCATTGGAAAGTATCACTCTGGAAGATCTGCCAAAGATCATTAGCATTTGCCCCAACAACTTTTATGCAACATGCCCATCTCTAAAGTCAGTTAGATGTTCCAATCTGAGCTTCGCATCTATATGTGATTTCTTGTTTCCTTATGACACGATGGAACAGGACCACATAATCACAGAGGTACCGTTCTTTTCTTTCTTTTTATTAAAATATAAAATCTTACTATTTATTGTTTCCTTACAACACCAATTGGGTTGTTTAAGAAGTCATATTTAATCTCCTTTAGATTAGTACTGAATGCAATAGTATTAATGTTTTAAAAAGTTCATATATCTGACTTAAGTAAGGCTATTGGTCATCCCAATTATCAATTTACACTTATTTTTTTAACTATTTTTTTATTTTATTTTTGTTTCCTAAAAAATATAGTCCCTTCTCCAAATAAAACATTTTCACCCAACACTTGTCCATTTACATGTCCAATTAGTCATAAATACTCGCTCTGGTTTGTTTTTCCCACTTGTCGATGTTTGTCATACAATTATATCAAAATGATTTCCACTGTCACTAGTTTATTCTACTTCTGTACGGCTTCTATTTTAGTTTTTAGAGTCTAATAAATTTTTCTACTACCTTAAAATTAGTATGAAATATGTTTAACATATTCAAAACGAATATGATCCTATATGCAAAATGAACACAGCAATTTCAGAATTACATACAATTTCGCTAGCCTGTTCCTACTGAAAAGAATGGTGGGTGGAGTGTCCTCCAACAATCATCCATGTTGTTTTGTTTTCTAACTCTATGGTGAATTAATGAAGTTTTACCCTAAAAAGCTGCTGGCTTTTTTGGTCCAACGGAGATGTAACTTACAGGTCTTTTGCCTTGATGTATTATGATATACTACTACCTTTATATTTGTTTATCATTTTAAATCGTGTGCACTTCCTTTAAATTTTTTTGTGTGTCGGGTTAATTATAACATTTCCTGTATAATCACTATTTATTTGGTTCTTATAATTGAAATGAAAAAGATTCTCTAAGTTTTGTGAATTGCATTGATTTTTATTATTTAGATAAAAATCTTTAAATATATTTAGTACGAGCAATTAATAAGAAAGTAACCTCTAGAAGTAAACTTATCAACTCCATATAGAAATAACAAATGCTTTAACTTTTAAAAATAATACCAAATAAATACACATTACAAGAGATATTTTAGTTTGACATAAGAATTTATGGTTTTGTAGGGTCTACAGATCTCAAACTCACAACAGCTTTGCTCATCACAATATATTTTGAGGCAATCATCGTCATTTTGCAACATTACAGGGATGACAATATTTGGCTGTCCAAAGTTAACATCATTGTTTACTCTATCTGTTGCCTCAACAATAATGCTTGAAGAATTGACAATTAGGGATTGCCATGAAATGAAGCAGATAATAACAGATGGAGGAGATTACCAAAATCACAAGAACAACAGCTTTATCTTCCCAAAATTAGAAGAGATTGAGGTCGAGAACTGCAGCATATTGGAATTTTTATTTCCAGCCAGCTCTTCTGGAAACCTTCTACATCTGAAGTTTATCTCCATCGAAGAAGCTCCTGCGTTGAAATATGTGTTTGGGCAATACCATCATGAAGATAATTTATCTCATCAAAATGACAATCTTGAGATTCAAATTCATCTCCATGCATTGGAAAGTATCACTCTGGAAGATCTGCCAAATATCATTAGCATTTGCCCCAACAACTTTTATGTAACATGGCCATCTCTGAAGTCAGTTAGATGGTCCAATCTGAGCATCGCATCTATATGTGATTTCTTGTTTCCTTATGACACGATGGAACAGGACCACATAATCACAGAGGTACCGTTCTTTTCTTTCTTTTTATTAAAATATAAAATCTTACTATTTATTGTTTCCTTACAACACCAATTGGGTTGTTTAAGAAGTCATATTTAATCTCCTCTAGATTAGTACTGAATACAATAGTATCAGTGTTTAAAAAGTTCATATGTCTGACTTAAGTAAGGCTATTGGCCATCCCAATTATCAATTTACACTTATTTTTTAACTATTTTTTTATTTTATTTTTGTTTCCTAAAAAATGTAGTCCCTTCTCCAAATAAAACATTTTCACCCACACTTGTCCATTTACACGTCCAATTAGTCATAAATACTCGCACTAGTATGTTTTTCCCACTTGTCGATGTTTGTCATACAATTATATCAAAATGATTTTCACTGCCACTAGTTTATTCTACTTCTGTACAGCTTCTATTTTAGTTTTTAGAGTTTAATAAATTTTTCTACTACCTTAAAAATTAGTATGAAATATGTTTAACATATTCAAAACGAATATGATCCTATATGCAAAATGAACACAACAATTTTAGAATTACATACAATTTTGCCAGCCTGTTCCTACTGAAAAGAATGGTGGGTGGAGTGTCTTTAAACAATCATCCATGTTGTTTTGTTTTCTAACTCTATGGTGAATTAATGAAGTTTTACCCTAAAAAGCTGTTGGCTTTTTTGGTCCAACGGAGATGTAACTACTAACTTATAGGTCTTTTGCCTTGATATATTATGAGACCTTTATATTTGTTTATCTTGGTGAATTAATGAAGTTTTACCCTAAAAAGCTGCTGGCTTTTTTGATCCAACGGAGATGTAACTACTAACTTACAGGTCTTTTGCCTTGATATATTATGAGACCTTTATATTTGTTTATCATTTTAAATCGTGTGCACCTCCTTTAAATTTTGTTGTGTGTCGAGTTAATCATAACATTTTTTCTATAATCGCTGTTCATTTGGTTCTTATAATTGGAATTAAAAAAAACTCTTTGAGTTTTGTGAATTGCATTGATTTTCATTATTCAGATAGAAAGCTTTAAATATATTTAGTACGAGCAATTAATAAGAAAGTAACCTCTAGAAATAAACTTTTCAACTCTATATAGAAATGACAAATGCTTTACCTTTTAAAAATAATACCAAATAAATACACATTACAAGAGACATTTTAGTTTGACATAATAAGAATTTATGGTTTTGTAGGGTCTACAGATCTCAAACTCACAACAGCTTTGCTCATCACAATATATTTTGAGGCAATCATCGTCATTTTGCAACATTATAGAGATGACAATATTTGGCTGTCCGAAGTTAACATCATTGTTTACTCTATCGGTTGCCTCAACAATAATGCTTGAAAAATTGACAATTTTGAGATGCGATGGAATAAAGCAGATAATAACAGATGAAGGAGATTACCAAAATCACAAGAACAACAGCTCTATCTTCCCAAAATTAAAAAGGCTTGGGGTCAATCATTGCAGTGTATTGGAATTTATATTTCCAGTCAGTTGTTCTGAAAACCTTCTACATCTGCAGTCTATATATATCGAAGCAGCTCCTAAGCTGAAATATGTGTTTGGGCAATACCATCATGGAGATAATTTATCACATCCGATTGATAATCTTGAGATTCAAATTGATCTCCCTGCATTGGAATATCTCTATCTGAAGGACCTGCCAGAGATCATCAGTATTTGCTCAAACAACTTTTATGCAACATGGCCACTTCTAAATTCATTTTGTCTAGTGAGATGTCCGTTGCTGAGCATCACATCTATAAATGATTTCATGATTCATAATGACACAAGGCAACTGGACCACATAACCACAAAGGTAATTTTCTTTTCTGACCTTTTCTTTCTTAAATAAAATCTTAATATATATGGTTTCTTTACAACACCAATTGGGTCATACATTTAAGAATTTTTTGATTAGAAAAATGCTGCCTTCAACAAACTGGTGGCTCACAACAGACAAAAACAAAAGCTGATACTCTGTCCTTTATTTAATTAATTTACTTGCTCCTCAAATACAAACTAATTAATAGGATGCATTACATGGGTTTAGATCAACATAAAATTAGGGAAATTATATTATAGACAAATGAAATGACTCATACATGATTATGATTAATTTTATTCCTTATCAGTCAATGAGGAGAACCTCTAAATCCCTTAAACAATTAACTTAAACCTCTTGACCATGGCCCAAGAAAAATCTACGGGCTAAAGGAAAATAGGGAGAGAATATGCAATGGAGTGTGATAACTGAAAGTTGAGGAATTTTATAATGTATGAGTGTATGGAGGTAAGAAACATGTGCTAGAAAATAGGAAACAACAGTTAGAGTTGGTGAAAGTAACTAATGATTTGAAATAATTTATGGGAAATTATGTGGGGTACATTTTGTATGATAATGCATATATAATTTCTATATTTTTCTTATATAGATCTCCCTTTCTCAAGGGATAACTAATACATCATATACACAAGTAGATAAACTTGAATTGAGGTGTCTCACATCAAATTTGACAAATAATATGCCTTTTACAGTATTTAGGAGTGATTGTGAAGCATTTGGGAACTTTAGAGGAGCTCACCGTAGATGATCACCCCAAAATAGAAGGCATCTTGCATCTAGAAAGCCTTCCCATGAGTGAGCAATATGTGACATCAAAATTAAGTTATTTGGAATTGTTCAACTTATTGGAGCTGAGGTATATATTTATGGGTCCCAAATATTTTCTGAGCCTCCAAAATCTTCGGCAAATCAAAATAAGGGGATGCGGGAAATTGAAAGCTGTCTTTTCCATCTCTATTTTGAGAAGCCTGCCACAGTTGTGGTATCTACAAATTGAAGACTGCAAAGAACTGGAGCAAATCATTGAAGAGGATAATGAGGAGAATCAAAATCTATCAAATCCTCAATCCCAATCTGTGTGCTTCCCACAGCTAAGTGCACTAATTGTCCTGCGTTGCCACAAGTTGAAACGTCTCTTCACATTCTGCGAGTTTCCCAAACTAGAGCTGTTGTCAATAAAAGAAGTCTCTGAGCTGGAACAAGTATTTGGTTTTAAGCAATGCGAGAACACACAACCACAAGTGTCAGCTACGCTTCCAAAACTTAAATATCTAATACTTATGAAGCTGCCAACCCTTACTAACGTCTGTCAAGGGATTGATTTTCTGACAATTGAATACCGTGTTGTGCATGATTGTCTGAAATTCAATTTGCCTTCAACTATAACCATTGAGGACTTGGTGCAACATTTCAAAGATGAAGGTACACACTATGCATCATTCATATATTTTTTGTATTTATTTGTAGCTGGCAATAAATATATCTTTATTGGAAAGAATCAGATTTTCCTATCACTACAATAAAAGAGGCATGGCTTGATTTAGCAAATTTCTCAAAATTCTTTTAAACAAAAAATGATAAATCGTGACTTGACATCCAGATTTTTTTTTAGAACGGTCAATCACATCACTCTAAAAAGACTTGGCCTTACAATACAATTGCTAATGCTTATAAATATGCATTGTAGAAATTGAAATTGGTGAACTTCGACATTGGGAATTGGACTCAATATTAGATCAAATGATTGAATCCCATGAAGATTCTAAACTCAAAGAGAACCCCAGTGAAAATCCAACACTAGATACCACTTCTCATCTTCAAAATGACCATGAGTCTGAAGTTGAAGCAGCATTAGTTTGTGAGCCACCTTCTTCACAATCACAGGTTAATCCTTAGACAGTATAGCTGATAATAGCATGAAATGATGAGTTCATTACAAAAGGAAATTACACCTGAATTTCTCTGGTTTTATATGCAGTGGATTAAAGAAACAGATGATCATAAAGCAGAGAAGGTTGTTGTAGCAACATCAACTGATTCAAAACAAGGGAATCCATTGACAGGACCATTAGACAAAACAAAGGAGTTATCACCAAAGGTAACATTATTGTCCATTTTTTTGTCTTCATATAACTAATTAATGAAGTTAAGTTATCAAGCAAATTCTTAGTAATCTTTTTTGGGGTTTTGCTCTGATTCTAGAAGAAACAGAGAAGGAAATTGTTCAAAGATGTCCAGCTCTGTGTCTACTCTACAGAAACTTCATTTTTCATTCTCGTCCTTCAGAAATTTAAAATAGTCTATTTATACTCCAATTGCAACCATTTAACCACTGACTAGTGGCAATTCACAACACACAACGCTAACTAAATTAGACATTAGTTACAGCAACACGCAGTTAAAGAAACAATATCTTATATACATTCTAATGATTAGTTACATATAAAGATATACTGTCAAAAAAAAATTCAACTTACATATCTTTTGGTGCTTCACAGAGCATTAAAGGAAATGTTCAAGGGAATCCTACACCAAAAATAGATAAAATATTAACATCATCTTCTCATTCAGAACCACATAACACAGTCTCAGAGCTATTAGTTACATCCACACAAGTTTAATGCATTCATTTTAGCTTGTTTTCTTCCTTATTTATTCGTGAAGTTAACCAACAAAGCAACATGGTTATATCCTTTTGCTTCACTCAGGTTATTAAGGAAACAGAGAAGAAAAATCAGCAAGAGTGTTCTGCATCAGAGAAACCAGCAATGGCAACTTGCTCAACTCCATCTCTCAGCCCTTCGGCTATATCTTCTAATGAAGTACAGAATTCTCTAGAACCTATGATGAATATATAATAGTTCTGGACTTACAACATCAAAGAAACTACAAATTATTCTTCTTTTTTTTTTTCCCCATACAGGTTATTGAACCTACCATGGTAACTCCGTCAAGTGATTCAGAACCAAGGAAGCCATCTACAGAACCATTAGTTTTTCCACAGGTAAATTCATTGCATCCTTCCAAATATTGAATGAACTGTTAATCTCATGAGAAATGAACGAAAATAACTAGCAGTAAAATTCTAACATTCATGTAACCAAAAAGAATAAAAAATTTCTTACTTTCATTAACAGTACATTAGATTTATCTAAAACTAATATCCTTTTCTGGATTATCTTTGTATAGGAGTTGGTGTTAGAAGAGTCAAGAAAATATACAATTATGACAGAGCAAAAGGTACTTGAACAAACGATATCTAATATACATTCTACTGCTTTATTAAATATTAAGGTATACTATCAATGAAAAATCCAACTTAAATATCCATCCTACTTTGCAGAGCATTCAAGGAGATCCTACACCAGAAAAAGATAAATTGGGAACTTTATCTTCTCATTCAGAATCACGGGCCTTAGCACCAGGGCCATTAGTTACTCCTATGCCTAAAACACCCTCACAAGTAAGTTTATTGAATTCATTTTAAGTTGCCATTTTGCTTCTTTTTAACTTGCTATTGGTGTTGGTTGAAAAGAATCAACCTTTTTTTGTTTATTAAAACATGATATTGTTTATTAATGATGTTAATTTATTATTGTCTTTTGGCTTCACTCAGCATATTAAAGAGACAGAGAAGGAAATTCTGCAAAATTTTCCTGCATCAGAGAAACCAGAAATGGCAACTTCATCAACTCTATCTCCAAGCCCTTCAGCTACATCTTCTAATGAAGTACATAATTCTCTAGAACCTATGATGAATATATAGTCGTTGTGAACTAACAACATCAAAGAAACTACAAATTATTCTTTTTTTATTTTGGTCTATACAGGTTATAGAAGCTACCGTAGAAACTCTGTCAACTGATTCAGAACCAAAGAAGCCATCTGCAGAATCATTAGTTTTTCCACAGGTAATTTCATTGCATTCTTCCATATATTGAATGAATTGTTAATTTCGTGAGAAATGAATAGATTCCTCCATTCAGGTTCATGCATCAGCAACTGCTGCATCCACAAGGACAGACAGGGAGATTCTGTTGACAGAAAGCAAGCAGAACCATTCGGATCAAGGTGAATCTCATGCAGCTCAATCCAAAGACACTCGAGAAGAGAGAACCCACATCCCAGTTTCAGAAAGTAGAGCCAGTGAAGAATCAGTGGCCGAAGAATCGACGCAAATTGAAGCCGATATGAGAGCCTTTTATTCTTCTATTGAAACATATTCCTCTGCCCTGCCACTTGGTGAAAATAACAGTACCAACATTGATTCTCTGAACATTAGGCCAAGTGAAGAAACTCAGAAAGCGTTGCAAAGCATTCAAGACTTGATCTCGAAAGAATTCTCTCTTTTGTTGCACCCTGGACGATCTGGGTTTATGAAAGATACTCTAGATTACCTGCTCAATTTGTCACCCGAAGACGGAATTTCACTGAGGATGAAATCAGTGATACTGCAACTTTCAAGAAGCTTTAGCCAGTGGAGTTTGGACTATACGGATGCAAGCCTTAAACTTGAGTCAGCAACTGTGAGCCTATCTAATGTTGAGAAGCTAGAAGAGGGTCTTGAAGCTAACGTTAAGGAATTCATGGAAGTTGCAACATCCGAAAATGGGATACGCAGTAAATTGGGCTATCTTGAGGAAAGGAAGAGAGAACTAGAAGAACAAATCAATGCCATAAATGTGTTTGATCAATTCTTGGTCATTAATAGTTTCGTAGGGTGCCATTTTCTAATATCTTAAAGGGTGAGAGTAATTTACTTCTAAATTTCATCAAAACCAATAAATAATTAAAATATTAAGACAAGAGACAAGTTTTTGAGAATGGTAAAAGCTCAAAAGAATTATTTAAGGAACAGTGTACCGCGGTTGAGAGCTGAGCAGGAATGGGCAAAGACAACCCAAGCAAGTATTGAATCTGAGTGGTCAAAGCTTGGACAACCATTTATTCAAAGCTCCAACGAATAATACAAAAAAAAAAAAAAAAATACCTTTCACATGGAATGAAGTCAATAATGGGATGACAAGGAGACAAGGATAACCAGCTGGCAGAGAAGACATCAATATTAGGTTAGGTAAGCCAAAATAATAAAAAAAGAATTGGACAGTTTGACTCCACTTTATCAATGGCAAGATAATTTTAAAATAGCCACAATGTACACGTGATACTGAAAATCTTGCTTGTTCATTCCTTCTATTTCGTCAGAGTACTGAAAATTTCTGCTTCTGCTTCTTAATCAGTGCTTGGCTTCAAGTTGCTTCAATTTGAAGTCTTCTTTCGTGTTTTCTCTTCATTGTTGTTCTTTCCAGAAACAAAAAAGAAAAAAATTTGGTGTAAGTGTGATAGTTCCAGTCTAGATTGATAAACTCTCCAATTCTCAAAAACTTATTGCCTCTTCTTCTTAGATACTTGTTCCTGCTTGGCTTTTTGTTTTGAGCTTTCGCATTATTAGTTGTTATCCACCTTACATTTTGCTGAGTCTGGGAATTGAGTATTGTAGGCTACTGCGGAAGATATTGGAAGAGGTAAATCTCTACGAATATATGTTTCTTTTTTATTCTGTTTTGTTCTATACATCGTTTAGCTTCCTTGTTCTTGTATTCTCTGGTTTTTCAGTTGCAATTGTCAGTCTTCAATTTCTTTTTCAAATTTACAATAACTAGTAAAATTTTTGATAAATATTATGTATATATTCTTGAAATTAGATGCCAACTTATATACAATCTTAATATATTTTTTAATTTTTCCACTCATATATTCTCTTTTGAAAAAATAATGACAAAAATATAAAGATCTTTGTTTTGTCCTTTCTCGCAGGAGTGAAAAATAAACACCTATTTAAGGCATCTTTCAATACTAAAGAAAATCCAAAAAAAAAAGAGGTATATTCTATTTTACTTTTTCTTGTCTTGTTTTTCAGTTGAAATTGTCCATCTTCAATTTCTGTTTCAAATTCGCATGAGCTAGTAATAATTTTGATAAATGCATATATATTCTTGAACGTAGATATCAACTTACATGCAATCTTAATATATTTCTTGATTTAATTTTCCATTCATTTATTCTCTTTAAAAGAAATAATGCCAAAAAAAAAAAATATTTGTTTTATCCTTTGCCATTGGAGTGGAAAAAAGAAGTCTCTCTTTAAGGCATCTTTTCTTACTAAAAAAAATCCAAATAAAAAGGTACATCCCTATTTTATTTTTTCTTGTCTTATTTTTCAGTTGCAATATTTGTCGGTCTTCAATTTCTGTAATAATTTTGATAAATACATATATATTCTTGAAACTAGATGCCAGCTTATGTACAATTAATCTTACTATATTTCTTGATTTTCTTGTTGTGTCTCAGGAGTAGAAAATAGGTGTTCCTCTTTAAGGCATCTTTTAATACTAAAGAAAAAAGGTACATCCCTATTTTATTTTATTTTCTTGTCTTGTTTTTGAATTGCAATAATTGTTGATCATCAATTTCTATTCAAATTTATATTAGTTTGTAATAATTTTGATAAATACATATATATTCTTAAAATTAGATGTGGCTTGTGTACAATCTTAATATATTTCTTAATTTTTCTGTTCATTTATTCTCTTCTAAAAAAATAATGACAAAAGAATAAAGATATTTGTTTTGTCCTGTGCCACAGGAGTGGACAATAGGTGTTGCTCTTTAAGGCATCTTTCCATACTAAAGAAAATCCAAAAAAAAAGTATAATCCTATTTTATTTTTTTCTTGTTTTGTTTTTCAGTTGCAATTGTCCATCTTCAATTTCTGTTTCGAATTCATATGAGCAAGTAATAATTTTGATAAATACATATATATTCTTGAATGTAGATGTCAGCTTACATACAATCATAATATATTTTTTGATTTAATTTTCCGTTCATTTATTCTCTTTGAAAAAAGTAATGACAAAAAAAAAA
>QAOA01003333.1:0-11421 GCA_003255065.1 Cercis canadensis | reverse complement strand
CAAAGGTAATTTTCTTTTCTGACCTTTTCTTTCTTAAATAAAATCTTAATATATATGGTTTCTTTACAACACCAATTGGGTCATACATTTAAGAATTTTTTGATTAGAAAAATGCTGCCTTCAACAAACTGGTGGCTCACAACAGACAAAAACAAAAGCTGATACTCTGCCCTTTATTTAATTAATTTACTTGCTCCTCAAATACAAACTAATTAATAGGATGCATTACATGGGTTTAGATCAACATAAAATTAGGGAAATTATATTATAGACAAATGAAATGACTCATACATGATTATGATTAATTTTATTCCTTATCAGTCAATGAGGAGAACCTCTAAATCCCTTAAACAATTAACTTAAACCTCTTGACCATGGCCCAAGAAAAATCTACGGGCTAAAGGAAAATAGGGAGAGAATATGCAATGGAGTGCGATAACTGAAAGTTGAGGAATTTTATAATGTATGAGTGTATGGAGGTAAGAAACATGTGCTAGAAAATAGGAAACAACATTTAGAGTTGATGAAAGTAACTAATGATATGAAATAATTTATGGGAAATTATGTGGAGTACATTTTGTATGATAATGCATATATAATTTCTATATTTTTCTTATATAGATCTCCCTTTCTCAAGGGATAACTAATACATCATATACACAAGTAGATAAACTTGAATTGAGGTGTCTCACATCAAATTTGACAAATAATATGCCTTTTACAGGATTTAGGAGTGATTGTGAAGCATTTGGAAACTTTAGAGGAGCTCACTGTAGATGATCACCCCAAAATAGAAGGCATCTTGCATCTAGAAAGCCTTCCCATGAGTGAGCAATATGTGACATCAAAATTAAGTTATTTGGAATTGTTCAACTTATTGGAGCTGAGGTATATATTTATGGGTCCCAAATATTTTCTGAGCCTCCAAAATCTTCGGCAAATCAAAATAAGGGGATGCGGGAAATTGAAAGCTGTCTTTTCCATCTCTATTTTGAGAAGCCTGCCACAGTTGGGGTATCTACAAATTAAAGACTGCAAAGAACTGGAGCAAATCATTGAAGAGGATAATGAGGAGAATCAAAATCTATCAAATCCTCAATCCCAATCTGTGTGCTTCCCACAGCTAAGTGCACTAATTGTCCTGCGTTGCCACAAGTTGAAACGTCTCTTCACATTCTGCGAGTTTCCCAAACTAGAGCTGTTGTCAATAAAAGAAGTCTCTGAGCTGGAGCAAGTATTTGGTTTTGAGCAATGTGAGAACACACAACCACAAGTGTCAGCTATGCTTCCAAAACTTAAATATCTAATACTTATACAGCTGCCAACCCTTACTAACGTCTGTCAAGGGATTGATTTTCTGACAATTGAATACCGTGTTGTGCATGATTGTACGAAATTCAATTTGCCTTCTACTATAACTACTAAGGACTTGGTGCAACATTTCAAAGATGAAGGTACACACTATGCATCATTCATATATTTTTTGTATTTATTTGTAGCCGGCAATAAATATATCTTTATTGGAAAGAATCAGATCTTCCTAGCACTACAATAAAAGAGGCATGGCATGATTTAGTAAAATTTCTCAAAATTTTTTTAAACAAAAAATTATAAATCGTGACTTGACATCCAGATTTTTATTTTAGAACGGTCAATCACATTACTCTAAAAAGACTTGGCCTTCTAATACAATTGTTAATGCATATAAATATGCATTGTAGGAATTGAAATTGGTGAACTTGGATATTGGGACTCGCGCTTAATATTTGATCAAATTATTGAATCCCATGAAGATTCTAAACTCAAAGAGAACCCCAGTGAAAACCCAACACTAGATACCACTTCTCATCTTCAAAATGACCATGAGTCTGAAGTTGAAGCAGCATTAGTTTGTGAGCCACCTTCTTCACAATCACAGGTTAATCCTTACACAGCATGGCTGATAATAGCATGAAATGACGAGTTCATTACAAAAAGGAAATTACACCTTAATTTCTCTGATTTTCTATGCAGTGGATTAAAGAAACAGATGATCATAAAGCAGAGAAGGTTGTTGTAGCAACATCAACTGATTCAAAACAAGGGAATCCATTGACAGGACCATTAGAAAAAACAAAGGAGTTATCACCAAAGGTAACATTATTGTCCTTTTTTGTCTTCATATAACTAATTAGTGAAGTTAAGTTATCAAGCAAATTCTTAATAATCTTTTTTTTGGGGTTTTGCTCTGATTCTAAAAGAAACAGAGAAGGAAATTGTTCAAAGATGTCCAGCTCTGTCTCTACACTACAGAAACTTCATTTCTCATTCTCATCCTTCAGAAATTTAAAATAGTCTATTTATATTCCAATTACAACCATTTAACAGCTGACAAGTGGCAAAACACAACACACAACGCTAACTAAATTAGACATTAGTTACAGCAACTGAACTAAAATAACCAGCAGTAAAATTCTAGCTTTCAGTATCAAATGATTGAATGATAATGGCAACAAATGTTGAGTTCTTTACAAAATGAAATTACACCTTAATTCCCCTATTGATCTATGCAGAGGATTAAAGAAACAGTGGGACAATGTGCACAAGAGGATCCTAAATTAGAGAAAGCTGTAGTAGCAACAACATCATCAACTGATTCAAAATCAAGGAATCCATTTACTGGACCATTAGTCAAAACAATAGAATTATCTCTGCAGGTAAATTTATTGTCTGCATTTTGTCGTTGTCTAAGTAATTAATCAAGTTAAATTATTAAGCAACTACTTAATATATATTTTGCTTTGGTTTTGCTCAGATTCAGAAAGAAATAGATAAGGAAATTGTTCAAAAATATCCTGCATCAGAAGAACCAGTAATGGCAACTTCACCAACTCCTTCTCAGGAAATTGAAATTGAAATTCCTCAAGAAACTAATGTATGAGCCATTTAATTATGCACATACCATTATAATTTAATTATCAAAGAATAGTATGTCTGAATCTAGAACATAACAGAAATTGAAGCTTATTTATCGTTTTGTGCCACACAGACAATTAAACAAACCATGGACCAAGAGGGATCTAAATTAGAGAATGCTATGCTCAAGGAATTATCTCCACAGGCAAGTTTGTTGTCATTTTCAATATGCAAATAGTAGCATAATAAATAGCTTAAACTTACACCTTTTCGTTTATTCCTTTTCCTATAGGAATTGGCCAAAGAGGAATCAATGAATGAAACAATCAACAAAGATCAACAGGGACTTGGAGAAATGAGATCTGAAATATATTCTAATGATTCAAAGAATGATAAACAAAGTAAAGTGGTAAGTTTTCACTATTGAATGGCTAAAACTGTTGAAGGGATGATTTAGGGTTGGAGACACATAATCATAAGTGTAATAAAAGGATTTAACAGCCAAAATCAGATTCTGCACTTTCTGCAAAGTTATACAGCAAGCGTGAGAAGCAGAGAGCCTTGTGTTTCCTCTCTAGAAACGTTATCCTTCACTCTCATCCTTTAGCAACTTACAATACCCTATTAATATTGCAACTACAACCATTTATTAGTTGGAGAGTAGCAAATACACAGTACACAATGGTAACTAAATTAGACATGAGTTACAGCTATTGAACAAAAATAACTAGCAGTAAAATTCTAACTTTTATGTAACCGAAAGAAAAAAGTCTTACTTTCATTCACAGTACATTACATCTAACTAAAACTAATGCCCTTTGCTAGTTTATCTTTGATTAGGAGTTGGTGCAGGAGGAATCAAGGACATGTACAAGCATGACAGAGCAACAGGCACTTAGAGAAACAATATCTTATATGCATTCTAATGATTCGTTAGATATAAAGATATACTGTCAATAAAAAATTCAACTTACATATCTTTTGGTGCTTCACAGAGCATGAAAGGAAATGTTCAAGGGGATCCTACACCAAAAAGAGATAAAATGATAACTTCATCTTCTCATTCAGAACCACATAACACAGTCTCAGAGCTATTAGTTACATCCACACAAGTAAGTTTAATGCATTCATTTTAGCTTGTTTTCTTCCTTATTTATTCATGAAGTTAACCAACAAAGCAACATGGTTATATCCTTTTGTTTCACTCAGGTTATTAAAGGAACAGAGAAGAAAAATCAGCAAGAGTGTTCTGCATCAGAGAAACCAGCAATGGCAACTTGCTCAACTCCATCTCTAAGCCCTTCGGCTATATCTTCTAATGAAGTACAGAATTCTCTAGAACCTATGATGAATATATAATAGTTCTGGACTTACAACATCAAAGAAACTACAAATTATTCTTTTTTTTTTTTTCCCCATACAGGTTATGGAACCTACCATGGTAACTCCGTCAACTGATTCAGAACCAAGGAAGCCATCTACAGAGCCATTAGTTTTTCCACAAGTAAATTCATTGCATCCTTCCAAATATTGAATGAACTGTTAATCTCATGAGAAATGAACAAAAATAACTAGCAGTAAAATTCTGACATTCATGTAGCCAAAAAGAATAAAAAAAATTTCTTACTTTCATTAACAGTACATTAGATCTATCTAAAACTAAGTACCTTTTCTGGTTTATCTTTGTATAGGAGTTGGCGTTAGAAGAGTCAAGAAAATATACAATCATGACAGAGCAACAGGCACTTGAACAAACGATATCTAATATACATTCTACTGCTTTATTAAATATTAAGGTATACTATCAATGAAAAATCCAACTTAAATATCCATCCTACTTTGCAGAGCATTCAAGGAGATCCTACACCAGAAAAAGATAAATTGGGAACTTTATCTTCTCATTCAGAATCACGGGCCTTAGCACCAGGGCCATTAGTTACTCCTATGCCTAAAACACCCTCACAAGTAAGTTTATTGCATTCATTTTAAGTTGCCATTTTGCTTCTTTTTTTGTTTATTAAAACATGATATTGTTTATTAATGATGTTAATTTATTATTGTCTTTTGGCTTCACTCAGCATATTAAAGAGACAGAGAAGGAAATTCTGCAAAATTTTCCTGCATCAGAGAAACCAGCAATGGCAACTTCATCAACTCCATCTCCAAGCCCTTCAGCTACATCTTCTAATGAAGTACATAATTCTCTAGAACCTATGATGAATATATAGTAGTTGTGAACTAACAACATCAAAGAAACTACAAATTATTCTTTTTTTATTTTGGTCTATACAGGTTATAGAAGCTACCGTAGAAACTCTGTCAACCGATTCTGAACCAAAGAAGCCATCTGCAGAATCATTAGTTTTTCCACAGGTAATTTGATTGCATTTTTCCAAATATTGAATGAATTCTTTATCTCATGAGAAATGAATAGATTCCTCCATTCAGGTTCATGCATCAGCAACTACTGCATCCAAAAGGACAGACAGGGAGATTTTGTTGACAGAAAGCAAGCAGAACCATTCGGATCAAGGTGAATCTCATGCAGAAGCCATTGCTCAATCCAAAGACACTCGAGAAGAGAGAACCCACAACCAAGTTTCAGAAAGTAGAACCAGTGAAGAATCAATGGCCGAAGAATCGACCCAAATTGAAGCCGATATGAGAGCCTTTTATGATTCTATTGAAACATATTCCTCTGCCCTGCCACTTGGTGAAAATGACAGTACCAACATTGAATCTCTGAACATTAGGCCAAGTGAAGAAACTCAGAAAGCGTTGCAAGGCATTCAAGACTTGATCTCGAAAGAATTCTCTCTTTTGTTGCACCCTGGACGATCTAGGTTTATGAAAGATACTCTAGATTACCTGCTCAATTTGTCACCCGAAGACGGAATTTCACTGAGGATGAAATCAGTGATACTGCAACTTTCAAGAAGCTTTAGCCAGTGGAGTTTGGACTATACGGATGCAAGCCTTAAACTTGAGTCAGCAACTGTGAGCCTATCTAATGTTGAGAAGCTAGAGGAGGATCTTGAAGCTAACGTTAAGGAATTCATGGAAGTTGCAACATCCGAATGGTCTTGAAGCTAACGTTAAGGAATTCATGGAAGTTGCAACATCCGCAAATGGGATACGCAGTAAATTGGGCTATCTGGAAGAAAGGAAGAGAGAACTAGAAGAACAAATCAATGCCATAAATGCTGAAATTGCAGATTATAAATCAGATTGGGACACAATTGCTGCGAGAAAGAGACGAGTTTTTGAGAATGGAAGAATGGTAAAAGCTCAAAAGGATGATTTAAGGAACAGTGTACCACGGTTGAGAGCTGAGCAGGAATGGGCAAAAACAACTCAAGCAAGTATTGAATCTGAGTGGTCAAAGCTTGGACAACAATTTATGCAAAGCTCCAGCTTTGGGGAGTAGATATAGCTAAAACGTATTGCTTTTTCTGAACACATTTACACTCTTTCCCCTGAAGAATTATTCAAAGATTTGTTGGACTATTACCCTTGTGCTTATTCCATATTAGTCTTGTTCATTATTATCGTTCATACTCCCAAATGAACCTGCTTATCATGTCTTTCCTGTTTTCTTCCATTTAGTTTCATTTACTTATTAATCTGTTGNTTGGACTATTACCCTTGTGCTTATTCCATATTAGTCTTGTTCATTATTATCGTTCAAACTCCCAAATGAACCTGCTTATCATGTCTTTCTTGTTTTCTTGCATTTAGTTTCATTTACTTATTAATCTGTTGGTATTTTTATAGAAAATAAATATATATTAAATATCTATGATGGTGCGAGCGTACTATAAAAAAAATACCTATTTTCTAACAAAAATTTTCAAGAAAACAAATTACAGTTAAAATTTTAAAAAATTTTAACGGGAGACATTTTTTAAAAAGTTTAACAGTAATTAGAATTTTTCATTAAAATTACAGTTAAAATTTTTTAAAAAAGGAGAGAAATTTTTTTTAAAAAAAATTTAGGATAAATACTAACGGAAAATACTATTAAAATTATTTCCTCCCAAAGCTCACCGTTTCAATAACCAGATACCCAATTTTTTTTTTGAAACTCGCAGGGATTCCAACGGTAATTTCCTTATTACTGTTGGAACTCTAGAAAATATCCTCCTCCCCTTCCCTCGTTCTCTTTCATTTTCTCCCCATTTGCTTCACCGAGGGTTTCCATTTTTCTTCCTCTCCCTCTGCAAGCATTGAACTCCGGCTTTGGGGTATGTATTGTATATATTTAACAAACACAGATTGGCACTTGAGTGAAACGTTCACCTTTTGCTAGCTCCTACTCGCGTCTTTCTCAATTTTGTAGTCATTTTCTTTGAAGTAAAGGGATTTTGTTCTTTTCTTTTCCCATGTCTGATTTTTATTAGTGGGTTAATGATTTGTGTTTCTTATTCTGATTTTTTTTTATGTTCTCAAGTGTGGGATTTCATAATAACTTTCCCTAATTGAAGTTACTTATAGCATTGTGGGATTTCATAGCATAGCATACAACAATTTCTCTCTCTATCCTAGCATTGTGGGGACGGGTACGCGACTTACAGTTAATTAAGCATATACCATTTTGATAATTTACTTATAACTGCATTTGATTGGGGATTTAACTGCTAATAAGGATGAATGGAGTAAGAAACTCAATTAGCTGAATTAGAAGCTTTTATATTAGTCTAAGTGTTCATACTTGTGATTCTGCAATTTCAGATTGCAGTCTTATACTCTTTATCCTCTCTGTTCAAAGGCTTTATTCGAACCTTAACTGCTATTAGTTTTAATTCTTTCAGCTTCTCTTTTTGGCAAAACTCTCTATTTTCACTTGTGCTGTATTCACCTTTACTGTTCAAAATTGTATAAGTTTCTTCTTTTGAATCAAAATTTCACATGGTGGATTGTGTTGTTTTCCCTAAAAAAGGATCCAGGTAAATGATTTCTTGGAATTTCCATTATTATATTTTCTTAAATATATGTTATAGGTTGTATTTGTTCTAGATTTTAGTTATCCATGTAATGCAATATGTTACTATGTACTGCATTACTTCTGCTTTTCACCAGAAGTTGTCATTTGGAACCAATGACCTTACCCAAATGACATATGTATACAGTAGAAATGATGTTGGCAAATTTCTTCCTATATACCTATCCAAAGGCATTCTACAGAGTGATCCATTTGAGGTCAGTTACATACATAAAACTTCATTTCATTTACCTATTGGAGATATTCCAAGCATGATTGCTGAAATGGAATTGTTGAAAATAATCACAAGTATGTGACGAGAAAGGTATTGGTCAACTCATCAAGATTTGCACAGAAAAGGGTCGTGCTGCTAGGTCAGTTACACTCCTTTATTTTTATTTTTTTTCAAAAAAAAAAAAATCTTTTAGCTTTTCCCTTTTGATATTGCATTTTCTACCTGGTGCAGCTGAATTAATAGCTCAGACCCCCTCATCCCTTTTTTGCGAACTTCTTTTTTTTTTCTTCCCGGTAGTTATTTTATCCATTGCTGCCCATTAATATTATCTGATTATTCCCTTCCTTGTAGGGTGCAGATTTGTCCCATGTTTTTTGTACCAAAGATGCTACTCCTGTCATCAAAGGCTACAGTCCTGAGTTAATTGTGCACCCTGTTTTGGAAGAATCTTACAGTATCAGGTCTAACTTCTAGTTAATCACTTTCAGTATGCACATTTCACAGCAAAGTGCATGTTGACCTTTTGTGAGAGACTAATTTCAGGGATGAGGACAAGAAAAGCATAGCAAGCAAGGTTCTTTCTGAAGTTGATAAGTGGATGGAAAGATTTGACTGTCTTGTCATTGGTCCAGGCCTTGGAAGAGACCCATTTCTTCTGGTATGCTTTTCTTGAGATACTTCACTAAATCTCCATTTTTTTTTTCACACATGGAGGTCACTTGCATAATGTTTGATTTAATGCGTTTGTTCATGGATTTTAAGTGTTATCTCAACCTCCTTCTCATTTTGAGTGAAGCATGTGTATTTAGTCTTTTAATTATATGATTCTTCTGAGTCTCTGACCACAATACATGCAAACTTATGTTTCAAAGGACTAGATTATGGATTTATGTCATTCCTCATATGTGGAACATGTAAACCTCTGGGGTGGTTACATGTCTATCTGTGTAGGCATTTATGGTCTTGGGCATGCATGTTATTTTAATTGCAATATTCAT
Source organism: Cercis canadensis (assembly GCA_003255065.1). Lineage (NCBI taxonomy): Eukaryota > Viridiplantae > Streptophyta > Magnoliopsida > Fabales > Fabaceae > Cercis > Cercis canadensis. The sequence goes on along the minus strand of QAOA01003333.1, from coordinate 2,312 downwards.
AAAAGACAGTCAAAGAACTGGTAAATCTAAAAACTTAAGCTATTACTACTAGAGAAGTGCCCAAGAATAAATTATACTCAAATTAGAGCTCTTTAGGCTTAAAAGGTGCACAAAACATTTGCTCATAATCATAATTGCTCAAACTCAGAACCACCTTGTACTGAAACTCTAATCATAAGTTCAGAGACAGCAAGGACTACTCAGCCTAAAAGTTAATCTATTAGGCAAGGACAAAAGCACAGAATTCACAGTTCTACTAAAACCTATGGGCTTTCAAGATGTTATGACTTGGCTTAATTTTCATCCTTTAATTGAGTTTATTAAATGTCTCTATAGTGGTCTAGGAAATTGAGTTTTCATTCAAATTTTCTTATATTGTCTTGTAGGTTTTATCAGCTACCCCTTGCCATCATATGTAATTCTAAAATTTGCATAATGTGGTCAGGACTGTGTGAGTGAAATCATGAGACATGCAAAAAAGTCAAACATCCCAATGGTTATAGATGGGGTATGTATATTTATACACCTTACGCTTGGGCTGACTAAGATATGTGCTTGATGATTGCTATTTCAGGCTATGGTTATAGATGGGGTATGTATATTTATACACCTTATGCTTGGTCTTACTGTTTGGCAAGAGAGAGCAATTGTTGAGGAGCATCTAGATCATTTACTTCAGAACTTCCTGTTTATGGTGGTGTGGTGGGCTGTTCTTCAGTTGTCCCCATTTCGAGCATTCCTAAGAGGTTCATTGTGAATTCGTCAAAGGCTAAAGGTGATGAGGAATTAAAGGAGGAGTCCTTGAGAAGAGTGTTAAACACAGAGATGGGGAATCAAACTCAAATGAGGCTTCATGTGCAAAGAAAAAGGCAACAAATTGTGGGAGTGCAAAAATGTTCTCGTGTTGGGTCAAGAAAGATGGCAAGAATTGATGAAGATAAATCTTGTTTTGAGGAAGATCAAATTCATGTGAAGCCACAGTTGTTGTACTAGTATCCAACAATCACAACCTATTGTCACGTCCCGCTCAAATTGCCCCGCAAAATCCAAAGGAATGTTGCTTGCCTAAAGGATCTAGACTTTTCTACAAGAAAAAGTTTTAGAGTGGTCTAGTGATGTCTAGAGAGAGCTAGAGTTGGATGGACTCAACTCAAGCCTAGAAGACTCTAGAATGTTCTAGAGTACAGTAGCATGTGCTAGAAGGTGCTGGAAGATTCTAGAGGGTGTCGGAAGACTCCAGAAGGTGCTGGAAGATTCTAGAACATCCTGGAAGGTGCTGAAAGGATGTGGAGGCTTCTAGAAGATTCTGGAGCATCCTAGAATTTGGATGAAGGAACTAGATCATCCTAGAAGACTCTAGAGTTGGCTAGAAGGTTCTAGAAACCTTGAGGCATGTTGTAGAGAATACTAAAACTTAGTAAATATTTTTGTACATTCTAGACATAGTAGGATCTAGAAACTTGTGGCATAACCTTAGGTTTGATGCCACAATTATAAATAGGCCTCTTGGCCTTCATTTGTACCCATCCTAAAAAATTCTTTGAGAGTTGTAAGAAACCCTCTCTAGAGCAATACAAAGCATTCTTCACAAACTCCTTTGTGATCTTGCTTTGCTCTTGAGTCCTCAAAATCTCTAAGTCCCTTTCTAGTCTCTTTGGAGCAACCATCTCGGGTTAAAAGGCAGGCTTAGTAAGACGAACTGTGCTAAGTGCCGCACGATTGTTAGTTGAAGTGCTTGGGTCGTGACACTATGCTGTCAATGGACATATTTTGCATTAGTGTTTTGAATTAAGAAAATGCTAAAATCAGTTCTCTTTTAGCTTGTAAGGCTTGTTTTAGGGCAATTTCACTAAGAAAATATAGTTTGTACTAAAATGAAGTATTGTACAAATATTTTATAAAAATTATACATTTTTTATTATTTTATTTAAGAATCACGAAAAAAAATAAAGCACGCTATTTTAAAGTAAAGTCACATTATACACTACAATATAATCAAAACTGCCCCAAATCAATAACTAAAAAATTGTAATTTTTTAGTTATTTTGCACTTATTTTAGTGCTGCCGTTAGAATTTATTTTCGGCCATTCTATCATGAATATCCGAACTCTGCAAGTTCCTGTTTATCTCATAGGCTATATAGAATTAACAAGGATCTAGTGGGCCCAGGAAAAGTAAGGCTTAGCCCAGTATGGAGTATGAAAATGGGCTTCCATATGTTTGTTTTCAAAACTCTTGGGCCATATTGAGCAAAGGCAAGTTTTTGAGACATGAGTAAAAAGCAGGATAAAAAAATAAACAAATAAAGACA
>QAOA01003329.1:19326-74153 GCA_003255065.1 Cercis canadensis | reverse complement strand
TTAGTGCGTGTTTTTGTTGATTTCCATAGCCTATAGACGTATTTTACAGATTTGGACTTGTTGGTGCTTTTGAACTTTAATTGCATAATTATTGATTTCTAGCACTGCTTACGTTTTGCACTATATCTTGAGCTACAGATGTCCAATTGATACGGTTCTAGTTTCGTAGGAAAGCTGACAGAAAATTCTACATTTCATATGAAGAGCCCAGAAGCTGATTCTCGCGTCTGAATAACTGAAATTTGTGTGCAAGCAGTCCATATTTTCTGCATCCGCCCAGCACCGACTTATTCCATTCCTTGGGCCTGTCTATTGGACCAGTACCTATTTATTGGCCCAACATTTGCTATTTGGGCCAGCACACATGTCACTAGGGTTTAATCACATTTTTACCATTAAAGATTTAGGAAACTAGGTTTATTTTGTAATTAGAAAACCATTAGGAAACCTAGAGGAGGTAGCCAACTAATATTTATTCTTAAGTTGTTGAGAATAATAGAGATCACCATATTATCATCAGAAGTTGCTACCTCCTATTACTGAGTTCGAGTTTAGACCTTTGTTTTTTGTTTAAGCCTTCCATGGAAGGGTAAGTACTTCTGTAATCGATTCAAGAGGAACCAGACTTGCTAGTCCAGAGTTCTTGTGCTTCAATCCGGGTTTGATTTAATATAATTTGATTGACTGCTTCTTCTCATCTTCATGTGATTAAATGGTATTTTAATTGCATGTGTTATATGAATTTAAATCGGTTGATTAAGTTCATCACAGTAATCAGATTGCTATCATATTTTAAAGGTCTTTAATATATGGTTAACTTGGACAATTCGTTTCTCAAATTAATCTAGACTTACTGATATACAGCGGTTGCCTAGATTCTTTATTCTAAGATTAATTGAATCCTAATTGGTAATCAGTAGGAATTCTAAGTGTTACTGTTAGGGTTTCCAGGTAATACTTAACCAATAATTAAATTAGATTTAGATAATCTTTAGTCAATAAGGACGGATTGGGGTTTGGTTGCCTGCTTGAGTTGATTATGTTTTCTCCTATTTGACTAAATTTAGTTTACTGCTTTCTTGATTCTTAACATTCTGCATTCAACACAAAACCCCCTAGTTTTGTTCTTGTATGAGTCTTGGTAGATTAACTGTTCTGCTGAATCCTTGGGAGACGACACTGGTTGCATCCTATACTACAATTTAGTTACAATTAGTATTATAATTTTGTACAGTTCGACACCCGTCAAAATTTTGGCGTCGTTGCCAGGGATTTCATCTAACAAATTAATCTTCTTAGAACTCTTTTGTTATTGTTTTGATTGCTTACGGTTCTTGTTTTTGGTAATTGTTCTTCATTCTTTTTCATCTTGTTCTACCTGCTTTCTTATTTTGTTTTCCTTATCTGTTTAGGTTTTTCTTCCCTTATTCAGTGTTTTTATTTTGTGTTTCTGTTTCGGTGTTATTTTCGATTGTCACCAACTAGGATTGAGCTACAAAATTGTGGACAAAGAAATTGCATTATGAGAAGCACTGTGAGCTGACCTTTGTGCTATTATTGCCCTTGTTTTGTTTCCTTTGCCGTTATTTTGTCTCTTTTGCAATCTTAGTTCACTTTTTGGCCAAATTTCAATATTGTGTGAGCTCTGTGATTATTGTTTTTCTTGTTGTTTTGTTTGTCTTACTGTTTTAGGTTTCCATTATGTGAAATCTGGTGCCTTGGTGCCAGTTTCCCCTTGTTTTCCCTTCGTTTCGGTTTGATTTAGTGGTTTTCGCGTGTATTGTTTTGGCCGAACTTTTGTGCTCCGATTGGCCTGAAACTTGGCCAGTTGAAGGAAGATAGCCTAACAATCAATATTCATTGCTTATGCCATGAGGTCTTCATTTTTAAGTTGAATTCCATAATTTTTTCAATTTTTTAAGATTTTTATTTGATTTTTGAGTTTCATTTTCATTAAGCTTTCATGCTGTGGTGGTAGAAATTTTTTTTTTAAAATGTTTGGATGGGTCAACTAGTGTTATTTTGGTGTCTTTTTGCCTTTATCTAGTGCATTTGGTGTGTTTTGGTTTTTGCCATTTTCTTTCACTGTTTCACTATTTTTCTGTTTCTGTGTGTTCTAGTGTATTTTAGAGTGTTTTTGTTACTTTATTTGCATAGTGTATGACTCGGTCCTTTCATTTTGAACTACTTGAAGGTGATTCTGAAATAGAGAGGACATTGCACACACTTGCTAGGGCACATAGAGCTCCTAATCATATAGAGCATACTATGGCTAATAATAACATTGATCTTGAGGATGATCTTGCTGCCAATAGGGCTAATAATGACATACATGTTAGGGCTAGGACTCTTAAGGAATTGGTTGCCCTTGATGATAATTACCAGCCTTTGTGTATTCAGTATCCTGATGCCAATTTTGAGTTAAAATCTGGATTAATACACTTGCTCCCAAAGTTTCATGAACTTGCAGGTGAAGATCCTCACAAGCATTTGAAGGAATTTCATGTAGTGTGTTCTACCGTGAAGCCTCAGTCAATTCAAGAGGAGCATATCCAGTTGAAGGCCTTTCCCTTTTCATTAGATGGAGCAGCAAATGATTGGCTATACTACTTGCAGCCATCCATCATCACATGCTGGAATGACATGAAGAGGTGCTTTCTTGAAAAATTCTTCCCTGCCTCAAGAGTTGCTGCCATCAGGAAAGACATCTGTGGCATAAGGCAACACAGTGGAGAGACATTACATGAATACTGGGGGAGATTTGAGAAACTGTGTGGGAGCTGTCCTCATCACCAAATCAGTGACCAGTTACTCATCCAGTACTTCTACGAATGTTTTCTTCCTATGGATAGGAGCTATGTGGATGCTGCTTCTAGAGGTGCCCTGGTGGACAAGACCCCTACGGCTGTAAGAGACTTAATATCCAACATGGCAACCAATGCACAACAATTTGGCACAAGGATGGTTACTCCTGCTAGGGGAGTGAACGAGGTGCAGATGGTAGATCAACAAAGGGTGGAGAACCGTTTGGAGGAACTGACCTCTTTGGTTAGACAGTTAGCAATGGGCCACACACCAGTTCAAGCTCCTGCCAAGCTATGTGGAATTTATGCCCTAGCCAGTCATCCGATAGATCAGTGCCTTACTCTCCAAGTTAACACTAAAGTAGTGGCTAGTGTCTTTCCAAGCAGACCTTACCAGCAGCCCAGATATGACCCCCACTCTTCTACATACAACACTGGCTAGAGAGATCACCCTAACTTGAGGTATAGAGGCAATTCTAGCCAAACCTACCAGCAACAACAAACATACCAGACATAGCAGCCTAGATACAATGCAAGTTCAAGCAACCAGTAGTTCCAAGCACCAATAAAGCAGCCTGTGCAGTAAGCCAACAAGCCAGAACCCAGTCTGGAAGATTTAGTGAAGCAGTTGGCTGGCAACAACATTCAGTTCCAACATAGGACTGAGACTAGCATTCAGAGCTTAGAGACTCAGATAGGCCAACTTGCAACCACCATTAGTGAGTTGAAGTCTCAAGGTTCCGGCAGTTTACCCTCTCAAACAGTCACCAATCCGAGAGGCAATGTGCTATAACCCTGCACAGTGACAAGAAAGTGAGTGTTCCAGAACCTAGCCTGCCTTCCACAGTCCCCAATTCTATCCAAGAAAAGGATCCAGACACTGCAGCCCCTAAATCTGTCCCAAGACAGCCACCTTCTTCCCTTCTAAACCAGGCAGAGAACTCTACCTCCAGAATTCCTCTTCCTTTTTCTAACAGAGTTACACAATCCAAGAAGATTGCTGAGCATGAGTTGGACAGAGAGATCATGGACACTTTCAGGAAGGTGGAAGTAAATATCCCCCTCCTGGAAGCAATTAAACAGATTCCCAAGTATGCAAGGTTTTTGAAGGATTTGTGTACCCACAAAAGAAGACTGAAGGGTAATGAGAAAGTGAGCATGAGCAGAAACTTGTCAGCTATGATCTAACCTAACCTGTCATCCAAGTGCACTGATCCTGGAACGTTTACCATTCCCTGCACCATTGGAGATAAGCAGTTCACCAATGCTATGTTAGATCTGGGTGCTTCAATCAATATGTTGCCTAAGTCCATCTATTGATCATTACAGATTGGAGAGTTGAAGCCTACTAGAGTGGTTATTCAGCTTGCCAACAGAAGCACAGCATATCCTGTAGGACTTCTAGAGGATGTATTGGTTAGGGTAAATGATTTAATTTTTCTAGTTGATTTTTATGTGTTGAATATGTAGGAAGAGTCTGCATCTGGACATGCCCATTTGATCTTAGGTAGATTTTTAGGAAAGTGGAAGTCAATATCCCCCTCCTGGAAGCGATCAAATAGATTCCCAAGTATGCAAGGTTTCTGAAGGATTTATGTACCCACAAGAGAAGACTAAAGGGCAGTGAGAAAGTGAGCATGTGCATAAACGTGTCAGCTATGATCCAACCTAACTTGCCATCCAAGTGCACTGATCCAGGAACGTTTATCATTCCCTACACCATTGGAGATAAGCAGTTCACCAATGCTATGTTAGATCTGGGTGCTTCCATCAATGTGATGCCCAAGTCCATCTATTCATCATTGCAGATCAGAGAGTTGAAGCCTACTGGAGTGGTTATTCAGCTTGCCAACAGAAGCACAACATATCCTGCAGGACTTCTTGAGGATGTCTTGGTTAGGGTAAATGATTTAATTTTTTCAGCTAATTTTTATGTGCTGAATATGGAGGATGAGTCTACATCTGGACATGCCCCTTTGATCTTAGGTAGACCCTTCCTAAAGACTGCTAAAACCATTATTGATGTGCATGCTGGTACCCTTTCCATGGAATTTGGTGATACTGTGATTAAATTTAATCTATTTGATGCCATGAAACACCCTCTGGAAGAACATTCTGTGTTTCAAATAAATGTCATAGACCTGCTAGTTGATGATGTGTATGCTAATTTAGTAGCCGAATTCCCTAACATAGTAGGCTTGCTTGATACTTTAGAGTTTTCTGCATATGCTAATTGTGATGGGAGTTGTGCTGTATGTTCTGAGATTTTTGGATATATGGGATATGCATGTTTTGAGACTGTTTTGGAGCATAGTGCAGAGCTTGCATGTGTTTTTGAGCTTCACACAGCAGATTTGGTTTTTCCAACCAAACTAGTTCCCTCGGTGCAGCAGCCACCCATTCTTGAGCTGAAATCGTTACCTGACCATCTCAAGTATGCCTTCCTAGAAGCAGAAGAGAAGCTGCCAGTCATCATAGCCAACAATCTGCAACCTGAACAGGAAGAGAAGTTGTTGCAGAATCTGAAGCAGCGGAAGACAGCCATTGGATGGACACTTGCAAACATTCCCGACATTAGCCCTTCCACTTACGTGCATCAGATTTTATTAGAGGAAGAAGCTAAACCAGTGAGGCAGCCCCAAAGGTGACTTAACTCGTTGATTTTGGATGTGGTCAAGAAAGAAGTGAGCAAACTGTTATCAGCCGGCATTATTTATCCCATCTCAAACAACAAATGGGTAAGTCCAGTTCAAGTGGTTCCAAAGAAGAGTGGCATAACTGTGGTAGCCAATGAGAAGAACAAGCTGATCCTCACTAGAGTGCAGAACAGTTGGCGCATCTGCATTGATTATAAAAGACTCAACTAGGCCACAAGGAATGATCACTTCCCTCTGCCCTTCATTGATCAAATGCTAGAGAGGTTGGCAAGGAAGTCCCATTACTACTTTCTAGATGGCTTCTCAGGCTACTTCCAGATTCACATAGCCCTGGAGGATCAGGAAAAGACAATTTTCACCTATCAATTTGACACTCTAGAACTTGTTCTATTTCTTACTTGAGGTTACATTTGCACATGCATGCATAAAAGTGATTAAGACATTCCTTTCTTTAAGAAGCTACTTGACCAAATAGCTAACCTTGATGTTATCCTTTGATTTCCCCTTTTGAGCTTAATGATCCTTTCTTTCAGGTGTAGCTCATTACAAGGCTATGTGTAAAACCATGTCCTACCCAACCCTTAGGAATTGAAGAGCATTGCATTGAATTAAAAAGGGAGTGAATTCTTACAAAAATAAAGCATCAAGTTGTGATTGATTGATTGTGGCTGAAATTGTTGTTAAGTGTTGTACTTAAAAAAAAAAANTAAGTGTTGTACTAAAAAAAAAAAAAAATACAGCAGCAGCAAAAGAATAAAGTTGTTTTGGGAAAAGTAAAAATGAGTTGAAGCCCAAAGTCAAGATGCATAAACTACTTGAATCTCTCCATAATCAGATACTCTTTATGATTCCTTGGGTGCTTTAGCCATTTTTCCATTTTATTGTCATTCCTTTACCTTTCCCCATTATAACCCGTAAAAGTCCTTTTGATTTGTGTTATGCATGTGACATAGGTAGAGGAGATTGAGAAGATGAACAAATTTATGGAAGTGTAATTTTGATAGGATGATTTGAGAGCAAAACTTACCTTAGACACTTGAGGGAATTGAGAACATTTATTTATCTTGTGAGAGGCTATCTACTTTGACTTTTTCCTATTAAATGAAATTGCCATGTTGTATGTTCTCTAGTTGTCAAGAGATGTTGTTCCATGAGTGTTGCTGTTTCTTTGAGTTTGAATTATTTTCTTACTATGATCTTTGCATTCTTGATTTGTTTGGAGAGTTGTTTTCTTTTTCTAGTTTGATTTTTGTGATTTTGCCCAGAAGTGCAAAAAACTAAGTGTGGGGGAATTTGATAAGATATTTGATGAACACACTTTTTATACAATAGTTATTCCTCATACTTAGTCTTTTAAACCTCTTTTGGGCTGAATTGCATAGACTTAGACCTCATTTCATGACTTAGGATCCATTTATGCTTAATTGCAATTTCCAGCAATACTGGGCATTATATGCTGTCTCTGTGTTTCAGGCATATCTTGAGTTCTGGATGTCTAAAAATTCCGAGTCATACCTTGTTGGAAAGCTGAGAGAATTGTCTACAACTTTCTTTCAGGGCTCCAAAGCTAATTCGGACGTTCAGAAGGTCATATGCAGCCTGGAAGCCAGAGAAGACATGCTGTCGCAGGATCCTGACCTACATGCAGTATTTGGGTCATAACTTGAGTTTGGAATGTCATATGGACCTGAAACTGGTACCATTGGAAAGCTAACAGACAGAGCTTCAATTGATATGAAGACCGGTTCACCATATTTTATGTGAAAGATGGTCTTATTTTCTGTGCAAGTTAGCTGACGGTTCCAGAAACCTTTTGCCACTTAAATGGGCCTAACTTCCTCATGACAAGTCCAAATGGGCCCAAACCCCAACGCCCAATTGAAGCTAAGGCCCATGGGAACAAGTGTGCCCTAAGGGCAATTTGGGTGTGCATGTAAATTTGGAGGTCTATATCAGCAAGAGGAGGCAGCTGAAATTCAGAATGAAATCAAGGAATTAGATATTTTAGACAGCTTTCTAGCCTTCCTTAGCTCTTAAGTTTTCTCTTAGATATTTTGTAAGAACTCAGCTCTTCTTGTTCATGGAGGGCTAATCCATCATATCAATCCAGGTTTTGCTATTCTGATTATTGATTTTGAGATTATGTGTTGTTGTTCTTCATATTAGTTGTTAATCAAGTTCTTTCAATCCTCTGAAATATTCTGTTTGAATTGCTTAATTCGGATTGGATTATTCATGTGTTCATATTCTGTTTGCATGTGATAAAAGAGGATTGTATGGTTAATTAATGGTTCTAAGCTTGGACGGATTAATTACCTTGGCTGGATTCAGGACTTAGGTTAAACTGGACTTGAATGTTTGCTTAATTCATTTAGTCCCTTGTTGAACCGAATTCTGGTTGCTTAACCAGTAGACATCCATAGAACATTGAGAGGCTTCTTGATATGTTTTAAAGGCCAAGAACATGATTAATAATTAAGTGGATCCTTGGAAATCAAGGATGAATCAAAATCAGAATTAGTTAAGACTTGGATTGGTTGCTTTCTCTAAAACTCTACCACTTTCAATTAATTTTTGTTAATCACAGAAACAAACACAACCCCCCTTGTTTATATGCTTTTCAATATGATTCACCAAATAGAACAATCCTTAGGTTCGACTTAGGGCTGCCCTTTGCTGCAAATAGCTTAGGAACCGACCTTAAAACTTAATTAATTTGAGGAGCCTCGACAGCTCATCAATATTATTTTATACTATTTATTTCCCTTATACTTAGTCTTTTAGTGTGTGTTTCTACTGATTTTTATGGCCCATAGACATATTTTGTAGATTTGGACTTGTTCGTGCTTATAGATTTTAATTGCATAATTGTTGATTTCTGGCACTACTTACATTTTTCACTATATCTTGAGCTATAAATGTCTGATTGATCTGATTCTAGTTTCATAGGAAAGCTCACAGAAAATTCTACATTTCATATGAAGAGCTCAAAAGTTGATTCTTGCGTCTGGATAGCTGAAATTTGCATGGAAGCAGTCCAGATTTTCTGCATCCGCCAAGCATTGACTTATTCCATTCCTTGGGCCTGCCTATTGGACTAGTACCTGTTTATTGGCCCAACATCTGCTATTTAGGCCAGCACACATGTCACTAGGTTTAATCACGTTTTTACCTTTAAAGTTTTAGGGAACTAGGTTTATTTTGTAATTAGGAAACCTAGAGGAGACAGTCAGCTAGTATTTATTCTTAAGTTGTTGAGAATAATAGGATCACGAATTTACCATCAGTAGCTGCCTCCTGTTCCTGAGTTCTAGTTAATACCTTTGCTTTTTGTTTAAGCCTTCCATGGAGGTCTAGGTACTTCTGTAATCAATTCAAGAGGATCCAGACATGCTAATCCTGAGTTCCTGTGCTTCAATCTGGGTTTGATTTAATATAGTTTGATTATCTTCTTCTTCTCATCTTCATGTGATTGAATGGTATTTTAATTGCATGCATGCTTTATATGAATTTAAATCGGTTGATTAGATTCATCACAATAATCAAACTGCTAATCATATGTTAAAGGTTTTTAATATATGGTTAACTTGGACAATTTGTTGTTAAATTAATCTGGACTTAGTGATATAGAGCGGTTGCCTAGATTCTTAGTTCCAAGATTAATTGAATCCTGATTGGTAATCAATAGGAATTCTAAGTGTTGCTGTTAGCGGTTGCCTGCTTGAGTTGATTACATTTTCTCTTACTTGATCAATTATGTTTACTGCTTTCTGAGTACTTATTATACTGCATTCAACACAAATCCCCATCCCCCCTTTATTCTATTTATGCTTAAGTCCTAATAGATTATTTGTTCTGGTGAATCCTTGGGAGACGACACTGGTTGCACTTTATACTACAAATCTATTGCAATTAGTTTTATAATTTTGTACGGTTCGGCACCTATCAGTGCTCCACAGAGGGTCAATAGTTGTCCTCCATCAGAATCTTGTGCATGCACAAAGAAGGGCAAATACCTCTGATGTCAGCAATGGACCACCCGATTGCGGTCTTGTGATCCCTAAGCACCCTCAGTAACTTGTCTTCAAATGCCAAACTTCAAATGCCCAGGTAACTGCTTTAGCTCCAAAGTTTGTGGCTTTTGAACGGATGGCCCTAGTCTGCTGGCCCATTTTCCTAGTTCTCCAAATGGACGATGGATAAAAATAAGAGCAATGGCCTCAAGTTGACTCACACATGCCTGAATCTCTAGATCATCAGGACTCGAATTTCCCAGCAAACATGCCTTAAGTGGTTCTGCAAGACTAGTGGCTCGGAAGAAGTCTCTCGTACACTCATAAATGGCATCAATTCTGAAACAACTATCGCCATCAAGGGGGTGCTTCATGGCCTTGAAAACGTTGAATGACACCTCCTCATCTTGTACCCGCAAAATCAACTGGCCCTTCTACACATCAATCAGAGTCCTCCCAGTAGCTAAGAACGGTCGACCAAGAATAATTGGAATTTCTTGGTCTTCCTCCATGTCCAGTACAATGAAGTCGACAGGGAAGATAAAATTGTCCACCTTGACTAGTACATCTTCAATGACACCCCTCGGGTATTTTATGGACCTGTCAACTAACTGCAATGAGACTGTGGTAGGCTTTGCTTCTCCAAGACCCAGTTTCTTGTACACAGACAAAGGCATGAGGTTAATACTAGCACCTAAATCACAAAGAGCTTTACCAAAAAATGAAGCACTAATAGTACAAGGTATAGTAAAACTCCCTGGATCTTTTAACTTAGGTGGCAGTTTCTTTTGAAGGATGGCGCTACACTCTTCAGTAAGTGCAACGGTCTCAAAATCTTCTAACTTTCTTTTAGTTGACAAGATGTCCTTCATGAACTTGACATAGCTGGGCATTTGTTCAAGAGCATCTGCAAATGAGATGTTGATGTGTAGCTTCTTGAACACTTCCAGAAATTTAGAAAATTGTGAATCCAGCTTCTTCTTGTGAAATCTCTGAGGGAACAGAAGATGTGGAACATATGGTGGAGGATTGTCGGGGAATAACTTAGATGTTTTTCCAACAGATGTCATAGGAGGTTCCACTGCGGTGTCTTCCTTTACCTCAGGTTCAACTGGTTTACAAGGCACCTTCTTGGTAAAGTCTTACCATTACGAAGAGTTATGGCCTTTATGTGTTCTTTAGGATTGACCTTTGTGTCATTGGGTAATGATCCCTGCTGTTTGGTAGTGAGCATGGTGGAGAGTTGACCCATCTGAACCTCTAGATTACGAATGGAGGCATCTGTTTGGGCCATGAATTGACTTGTATTCACTGTCAACTGGGCTAGAGCATCGTCTAGAGAAACCTTTGCTTGCACAGGTGGTGGTGCAGTGTTTTGGTTATTTTTCCATGAGAAGTTCAGATGATTTCTCCACCCCAAATTGTATGTATTGGAATAGGGGTTATTTTGTTTATTCTGATTCCCCACATAATTTTCCTCCTCTAATTGAGATGTAAAGAAAGGATTGCCCACCTGGAAATCTGTACTAACATGAGGGCCACCACGATGATCACAATTCTTAGGAGGTGACTGAATGACGTTGACATTCCGAATGGTTAACTGCTTAGCTAGAGAGTCAATTTTAGCAGATAAAGTTATGAAAGCATCAACCTCATGAACCCCAAGTACCTTTCGTGAAGTGGACCTCTTAGTAGGCCATTGATAGGCGTTGGCAGCCATCTCCTCTAACATTTCATTGGCATCCTCATATGTCTTCCTCATCAAAGATCCACCAGCAGCAGCATCAACTAGTGTCTTGGTGGAACTCAGCAACCCATTGTAAAATGTCTATAGTTGCAGCCAGTCAGGAAGTCCATGGTGGGGGCATCTTCGAAGTAACTCTTTGTATTGTTCCCAAGCCTCTTGAAATGACTCATTTTTTTATTGATAGAAGGTAGTAATGTCATTTCGCAACTTGGCGGTCTTAGTAGGTGGGAAGCATCTGGCCATGAATTTTTGTGCCAAAATATCCCAGGTAGTGATGGTCCCCATTGGCAATGACTGTAGCCAAGACTTAGCTTTATCTCAGAGTGAAAATGTAAAAAGTCGGAGGCGAATGGCATCATCAGTAGCCACATTGTGCTTGAAGGTGTCACATATCTCCAAGAACCCGGCGATATGGGCATGAGGATCTTCATTTGCTAAGCTATTGTACTGAGTTGACTGTACCATGTGAATAACTGCTGGTTTGATCTCAAAAGAATTTGCTTGGATAACTGGTCGCCTTATACCAGAAATGGTATCTGTGACTGAAGGCAGGGCGTAGTCACAGAGTGCTTTTGGAGGATTGTCTTTCGCCATTGTGTCTGTCAAAATTCTGGTAGGTTCTCTTCTCGCCTTTCTATTCTTTCGACAGGTCTTTTCTATCTCAGAATCAAAAGAGATTAAGGAGCTACTTCCAGATTTTCTCATACACCAAGAAAACTCCTGCAAGTATCAGTAAATAACGCAATTAAATAAATCTGTGAGAAATAAACGATTAGATTAAAATCAAGATCATTGAGTATCGATATTGATAACAAATGTAGTCCCTGGCAACGGCGCCAAAAACTTGTTGTGAAAAATTCTAACGCAAGTGCACGTTGTCGTTTCCAAGTAATAAAATGAGATAGAGTTATCGTTCCCACGAAGACTAATGTATCAACTACCGAAATTTGGTTAACCTTAATTTTATCTAATTAATCAATACNGAACCCGGCGATATGGGCATGAGGATCTTCATTCGCTAAGCTATTGTACTGAGTTGACTGTACCATATGAATAACTGCTGGTTTGATCTCAAAAGAATTTGCTTGGATAACTGGTCACCTTATACCAGAAATGGTATCTGTGACTGAAGGCAGGACGTAGTCACAGAGTGCTTTTGGAGGATTGTCTTTCGCCATTGTGTCTGTCAAAATTCTGGTAGGTTCTCTTCTCGCCTTTCTATTCTTTCGACAGGTTTTTTCTATCTCCGAATCAAAAGAGATTAAGGAGCTACTTCCAGATTTTCTCATACACCAAGAAAACTCCTGCAAGTATCAGTAAATAACACAATTAAATAAATTTGTGAGAAATAAACGATTAGATTAAAATCAAGATCATTGAGTATCGATATTGATAACAAATGTAGTCCCTGGCAACGGCGCCAAAAACTTATTGTGAAAAATTCTAACGCAAGTGCACGTTGTCGTTTCCAAGTAATAAAATGAGATAGAGTTATCGTTCCCACGAAGACTAATGTATCAACTACCGAAATTTAGTTAACCTTAATTTTATCTAATTAATCAATACGGAGAGATTTTCAAGAAATAACTTTAAATAGACTGAAAATAAGCTAAACCAGTAAAAATGACAAATTTATCGAGAGAAAGACCTAGGGTTCCGATTTCACCATAATTATTTCCAGTTTCCATTCCTTATTCCATTAACTCCAATTTATCTTCCTAATTGCTAATCAAGATTCCCTAATTCATTCACTAGCCTCTCCCAATGTCTAGTGTAAATATCCCTAATTACTAACCCTGTATATTCTTATACGAGTTACAATAATTACGAATTCATTAGGTTCTGTGGATCTTTTTAACTGATTACATAAGCCATGGAGGTATATTCCTATCCTCCATACAACCCATGGTGTTTACTCCAAAGAACTAGACACACAATTCTCCTTCCGGTCTCATTGTGATTAACTAATCATCTAATTATTGGCCAGATAATCAGAAGCATTAAGAGAATAGATGAACACTCAAATTGAAAAGATAATTCTTGGAATTGATTTCATAAGGAATTACAACTGGTCCTAATTAGGCTACATTGTAACCCTAGATAAGAAAGTTAGTTCATTGCAGAAAAAGAAAACATAATGAAATAGATTCTATACATGGTTAAAGAGCAGAAGAAGAAAAACTTTGATATGAAGATCGATTTAGCTTCTCGAATCCTGTCTTCAATCCTTGTTTTATCCTCCGTTTTGCTCTCCAAGAACGCCTAAGAATGAGCCCCTAAAAATTCCTAAGAGTTCCTATTTATACTCCCTTCTAAGAGCCCTAAAACACTAAGGAAACAGAGCCACGTATTAAAAGATCAGATGCGGGTGCCGCGGCCCTTGTCTCTCTATTACAACTTGTCAAGTTCTCTTGCACATGGGAGCCGCGGCCCTAGCTTCTCTGTGCCGCGGCTCTAATTCTCTGTCCAACTTTGCATTCTGATGTTCCAGGGGCCACATCTCTCAGTTTCAAGGGCTGCAGCCTTTGCTTTCTGTCTCAAATCTTCATTTCTTCATTTTAAACCATGAAACCTACAATTTAACATAAACAACCCATTTAGGTGGCAATTAATCTCAATAAACAACCAAATACTTAAGTAAAAGCTATCTAAATAGTGGGTATGAAATCCACTCAACATCACTNACCCATTTAGGTGGCAATTAATCTCAATAAACAACCAAATACTTAAGTAAAAGCTATCTAAATAGTGGGTATGAAATCCACTCAACATCACTCTCCCCATATTTTTCCAATGGATTTCTGTATTACAAAAACCTAGAATAGGTTTAGTCCCAATAGAAAAATAAAACTCTCTCAAAGAATAATATACGAGGAGTAGTATAGAGAGATGAGAAGACAATGAACTTGATTTGTAATGACACAAAATTTTCTTCAAACTTTTTCTTCTATTCTTCTCTTTATTCATCAGCACTTGGGTCTTCAATTTATGGGAGTCTAGAGGTAGAGGATGACCGTTTAAATTGTAGACAAAGTCTTTAGTGCTTGGCTATCAATTTGTGCTATTTTAGGAATCTTTTTATTCCTCTTTGATTTGTTTCCTAATATAGCCCCTTCTTTGAAAAACTTCCTTTTATATTCTCCAATAGCTCTTTTTTGATTTGATTGCTTTCAAACTCTACTCCTTTGATTGATTGCCATTTATTCTTGAATAATCTCGAGCTTCAATAATATCTTTAGATATTTTAATGCCACATTAGCATAGATGATCTTCCAAGAAAAACAAGTTCTGTACGAGAACTGGTTCTTGCCGCAAAAACGTGTTATTCTTCTTAACTGAAGATAATCACTAACTTGTTACTCAATAACAGACTTAAACAAACATATTAAGGTTAGTGATAGTGCTTCTAGAAAAGTCATTTGTTATCATCAAAATTAGAATTGGAAAACGTGGATCTAACACATTTGCAAACCAATCTCGGTCAAGGACCATGTCCTTAAAGGAGTGGCTCTCCAATCTTACAAAGTGCAACTCCTCTGTTTCCGAGTATCTTAAAATTGTCAAGGGTATCTCGGATGAATTCACTATTACTGGACATCCATTGAATGATATTGATCTTGTCCTTCATTGTCTCAATGGTATTGCTTCTACTTTCATGGAGATCTTTGTTGCTATTCGGGTTAGGTAAAATCATATTCCCTTTGATGAGCTTTATGAACAACTCACTGTTTATGAAGCATGTCTTAAAAAGGAGGAAAAGGTGATTGGTGTTACGATCTCTGCTAATTATGTCAAGAAACATCATCCTTCCTCTTATTCTAAAGGATGCTGTTTTATTGGGTCCAGCAGCTATTATAATTCGGCCAATAGTAGTCCTACTCCCCAAGACAATTAGATATTGAAAATAACTCAGTATTGTTCCGAATCAAGAAGTGACCTAGCTTATGGATCTCCTTACTAAGGATGGTTTACATTTCATAAAAGCCTTCATCAAGAAAAAAGAAGTTGCCAGCAACTCCACAATGTTGGCCCCATAATTCTTTAATCTAGTTTTGATGATAAAGAGAATTTAATGTTACTAACCTTGTTCTTTTGCATAATTTTCTGATTTAGAACAAGTTATGAAAAGCCTTGGGTACTAGTTCTTCCCTCAACAGAGAACTAGTTCTAGTGAAAGACAACTCGTTCTTCCAGAAGTTAATTGTTCAAGAGTGCTGACATGGACAAGAAATCTTGAAGAATCTAGAAGAACTAGGAACTCTCCACACATTGCAGGAAATTAACTCAGTAAAGTAAGGAAATTTTCTCTTGGAGGTGCCATTGGAAGATCCACTTTCTAAGGGAAAAAGAAAGATGTTTTGTCACTGAAGGACAAAAGGATAAAGTAGTGGTTTTTCTTTGGTGCTTATTGCGACAACTATTTAAGGAGAAGTTGTTTATTCGATGGTCATCACGTTTACCCATCTCCTTTTTCACTCAAGACCCAAGGCTTTAGAAAGAGAATGAGAGAGAGATGAAGAATGTTACTTTACTGAGTCTTTGTACTTTGCTTTTCTCTCTTCTACTTCTTTATCAAGTACAATAGTTTCAAATTTCTTCTCTATTTAGGGAGTTGCTTTTATGGGGCTATCTTTATGAAATATGGGTTATGTAATTAGATTTATGTGGGAGAAATATGAGTGAGTGGCCTCTAGTATTTTTGCTAGAGGATGTGAGTTCTTGGTTAACTTGAAGAAAAATCATGGATGTAAAGCCTGGAGAAGCTTGGACAACTAAACTCTGTTCTAGTGGAATCCCAAGCAATTGGCAGAAGTTAAAATCTCTTGCTAATCTCTCATTCTCCTTACTCTTGTTTATTTCTAAGATTTAATTTCCTTATGTTAACTAAGTATGATATTCTGAATTCTTATTGCTTTGTTCTTCTGTGTTTTAGCTAGTTCACCATCTCTATTAAATTCAATTTTATCAGAGAACTAGTCCTTAAGTTAAAAGAACTAGTTCTTGAAAGTGAACTAATATTTGAGCCAAACTTAGTTTTAAGATCTGATTCAGCTTTAATTTATAAAATCCCCTATTCACCCCTCCTCTAAGAGTATTTCCTGCAACTTTCACATAGTCTTCACTCCATAGATTAGAACAAAAAGTGAAGCAAAGGAAGAGAGAAAGCAACATAAAGGTGCTAGAGAACAAGTGTACAGAGAGGAGGGATGAAATAGATATGGAGAGAGCGAGGACTTCGGTTTTGGTCTGAATTGTGTGTTTACATTGGGAAATGATTATTCACCTTCTTGAAAGGCTATAGTTGCTTTGGAAACATATACAGACTTGAATGTTGAGAGGAGGAAAATACCAAGGCAATGGGAGAAGAAATGCTTAATGCTAATTGATAATTTTATTTTTGAAAAAAACTAAATTTCTGTTGAACACATGGTAGCTATGAAATGCCAAATGTCAAAAGTAAAGAGAGAAAAAATTTGTAGAAAATGAATGTTTTGCCAAGTGTCGAGAATTCAAATTCAAATTTCAGGTAAATTCTAAATGAGACACATGACAGTGCTTTCTAACGGGTGCCGAACCGTACAAAATAAAACTACTAATTGCAACTAATTTGTAGTATAAGATGCAACCAGTGTCGTCTCCCAAGGATTCACTAGAACAATTAATCTAATAAGACTTAAGTAAGAACAGAATAAAAGAGGGGGGGGGGGAGTTGTGTTGAATGCAGAATAATCAGAATTCAGAAAACAATAAATAGGATTTAATCAAATAAGAGAAAATGCAATCAACTCAAGCAGGTAACCAAACCTTAATCCATCCTTGTTCACTAAAGATAATCTAGATCTGATTTAATTCTTGGTTAAGTGTTACCTGGAACCCTTAACAGTAACACTTAGAATTCCTACTGATTTACCAATCAGGATTCAATTAATCATGAAATTAAGACTCTAGGCAACCGCTCTATATCACTAAGTCCAGATTAATTTAATAACCGAATTATCCAAGTTAACCATATATTAAAGACCTTTAAAGTATGATTATCAATCTGATTACTGTTATGAATCTAATCAACCGATTTAAATTCATACAAAACATGCAATCAAAGTACCATTCAATCACATGAAGAAGGGAAGAAGCAGTAATTCAAATTAGATTAAATCAAACCCGGTTGAAGCACAAGAACTCTGGATTATTAAGTTTGGCTCCTCTTGAATTGATTACAAACGAACTTAGCCCTCCATTGAAGGCTTAAACACAAGGCAAAAGTAGAAAAACGAACTCAGAAAATAGGAGGCAGCAGCTGCTCAAGGTAATTTCATATCTCTTCTGGTTGGTATATTTTCCTCAACAACTTAAGAATAAATACTAGCTGGCTGCCTCCTCTAGGTTTCCTAATTATAAAATAAACCTAGTTTCCTAAATTATTAATGGTAAAAACATAATCAAGCCCTAGTGTCATGTGTGATGGCCCAATAAGCAGATGTTGGCCTAAATAAACATGCTCTGGTCCAATAGGCAGGCCTAAGGAAAGGAATTAGTTAATGCTGGGCGGATGCAGAAAATCTGGACTTCTTGCACGCAAATTTCAGTTGTCCAGACGTGAGAATCAGATTCTGGGCTCTGCATATGAAATGTCGAATTTTCTGTCAGCTTTCCAACGAAATTGGAATCACATCAATCAGACATCTGTAGCCAAAGATATGGTGAAAAACGTAAGCAGTGCCAGAATTCAACAGTTATACAATTAAAAACTATAAGCACCAACAAGTCTAAATTTACAAAACATGTTTAAGGGCTATGAAAATCACTAGAAACACACACTAAAAGACTAAGTATAAGGGAAACAAATAGTGTAAAATAATGTGTTATCACTTTCCACCCATGGCTTTGCTTTATAATATTTAGGGAAAACTTTAATTTACACCCTTAAACTCCACCTTATTTACAGTATTCCAATAAAAGCTTCAAAACATGCAGATAACCCCATGAAATATGAAAATATGCACTGAACCCCATGAAGTATGAAAATTTACTCCCTCTGTTTCTTTTTATCTATCATTCTATAAAAAAAAATTCGTTTCATTTTATCTGACACTTTAGAAAATCGAGAAGGTATTAAATACTTTTTTTTCAAACTTTGTCCTTGTTATCTCTACTAAATGCTTAACTACTATATAAATTAATCGACATTTCATGCCTAAAATCTTTCAATTAATTTAATAATACAACATTTCTCTCTCTCCTATCACATCTCTCTATTGCTCTTATCACCTTTCTCCCTCTCCACTAAGAAGAACTTTTGAAATGAGCATTTACTATGTTTGGAGAAATTGAATGGGTGAGAGATAAAGAGAGAGAGAATATTAATGAAGTAAGAGATAGGGCAAAAGGAGTATGAGAGAAAGGATTAATTTTTTTAATCCATGGATAAATAGTGATTGCAATTGAAATCGAGGGGATTTGAATTGGGGAAGGAGAATGAGGAGACCAGCCTTAAGATTGGCATAATGCTCTATTGAGCTAGTGCTCTTCCTAAGAGGATTAATTAAGTGATAGTATTTTGAGTCTTTTAATAAAGGAGTAATTTAGCCAAATGTAGCTATTTTTTCCTATATTTGAGGCTATTTGATAACTTCCTTAATCCTTATGCAATTACCTTAATCGAAAGATAACAAGTAAAAGAGGAAGTATTTAGATAAATCCCCAACCTTTTTTTTTAGAGGAATAAATCCCAACCTTTTATCTTCTAGCTGTATTATTTATTAATTTAAGAGACCAATTAATAATGGTAAAGCCAAAAAAATCTCAACCCTTTATTTTTTTTAAGGGTTAGGATTTTCACACACAC
This sequence comes from Cercis canadensis, assembly GCA_003255065.1. Lineage (NCBI taxonomy): Eukaryota > Viridiplantae > Streptophyta > Magnoliopsida > Fabales > Fabaceae > Cercis > Cercis canadensis. The sequence goes on along the minus strand of QAOA01003329.1, from coordinate 55,086 downwards.
ACCCTTCACTCTAAAGATCCAGATCAGGTCTTTTCAAAAAAGATATAGTAAAGGTAAGCAATTAATTTTCATTCATAATCCAATGAAACATACAAACAAGGTAACACAATTGCATGACTCTTTTAATATATTTTTTTTAGGGAAATGCTAAGTAACCTTCTTTGACAAACTTGTTATCAAACTGAGGCCGACTTATAACCACCTTTCGATGAATATGTGGTCTCTAAATTATTACTTTGTTTCATCCATCAACCAAATATGTAGTTTGCTAGACTCTTTTTTTTTTGTTTTATTATTGGTGGACCCTTTTATTTAAATTTGGCTAGCTAAGAAATTACTGGACTTACTTCCATTGTTTATTGTACATATACTTTATATCTAAGTAATCTTTATAGGATAGGCACCAAGGAAGAGAGAAACGGAGAGCTAACATTTTTCGTGTACAAGGTTCTTGTTCATCAACTCTCTCTTTCTAAGCCATTTTTATGAGCATTTTATATCTTTGCTGCTTCCTTGTTTATGAACATGGTTCATTTTTATCATTTCCTTAATATCAAATTTTCTTATCTTGTAGGGAATGAATGACTTTTTTGCTTGACTTGTGTATTTGCACTGAGATATAAATATGATCATATAGTATGTTTTTACATTTTTTTTTTAGTTGCACGCTCTATATTGAAATTGGACAAAACTTAAGTAAAGTTTTATAGGTGGTGTTGTTCTCCTATTAAAACCTAACATGTGTATTATTTTTTACACATCAGCGCCACATCATCCTCCCTCTTTATATTCACTCTGTTATCCCAAATTTCTCTATTCCTTTGCTCAGTTCAAAACCAAAACCAAAACCAAAGCCCCAATTTCCACCATCACCAATGCAAAAAAGAGAACCATAGAAGAAGAAATGAAACATCATAGTAGTTTGAAAAATTTAGACAATCAACTAGCAAGAAAAGAAAGAAAGAGGAAGGTAGAGATTAACAGGGAGAAAGGAACGATGAGGATGGTGCAAGGTTTGTGAATGATGCATAGCAGAGGAAGAAGTAGAAAGAAAGCCTCAATATTGCCGATGGGGTTGTAGAGGAGAAAGGGACTATCGGCAGCATGAGGGAGAAAGAAAATTCTGTAATGGGTTAGAGGTGATTTTTTGGCATGAGAATGACCAAATTTGGCACTAGTTTTGGTGTGAGGAAGACCATAATTGGCTGGTTCTTTACCGGTGGTGGTGAACGGAGCAAGGGGAGTTGAAAAGTGATGGTGAACGTGTTGAATAGTTTGTAATGATGGTTATAAAACCAAGTCTTACATTGGTTGAATTAAAGAATGTGAAAGGCTTTATAAAGACAAACTAAAGTTATAAAGTAACTTTAGATAAATGGGCCACACAAGCCCATAAGGCTAGCCCAATAAACTAGCAAGTCAAAAATTCTTAATGGTCTTTGATTGGCACTTGGAACTTGATTTGACAAATATTTTAAAGTCTGATTTTAATAACCAGACTGGATCGGTTTGGGCCAATTTGACCCAATTCAGATGAGAGTTAATTAAATTAAAAGGTTTATTAAACAAACAGTTGTATCTATTTGGTTTATAAGTAAAATCGAATAGACAATTGTATTTATTTCAAATAGACAATTATGTCTGTTGATTACTGACCAATTATATTTGTTCATTAGAGCCTTTTTAAGTCTATAAAAAGGAACTCCCCAATGCATTAATATTCACTTTTCCATTGAGAGTTTTTAAGGGTTTTGTTATATCCTAGGGTAACTTGCTTTTAATAGAGAAGCATTATTACACTCAAGACAGTGTAATTATTCACACCTCAAAGCCATCCATTTATAGTCTCCATTATTGTTTTCCTAATAGAACGGAGCAAGGGAGGTTGTAGGGTGGTGAATAGAGCAAAGGAATGGAAGTTAGGGGAAAGAGAAAGTGAGGGTGGGCAACTAGACAGTGAGGTGGCGCTGATGTGTAAACAATAATACACATGTTATGTATTAATAGGAGAATAGCACCACAAGCACCTAAGGAACTTTACCTAAGTTTTGTCCGTTGAAATATAAGGAGGCTATGTATTCGACTCTCTCCATTAGATGATAAAAAAGAGTTTTCCTAGTTTATCTCAAACGAGAACTCACTTTCTCTTCTGCTTTTATCATTTATCAAAAAAGTTTCAGCAGAAAACTGCAGTTAGATATATACATGGCTAATGGAGAATGTATAGCTAAGCCTTATTGCCACTGGGTTTTCATTTTAGATATGACATTTTTCTTCAATTTATTGAGATCTCATGGATATCTTTCATCATATTGCAAAGCAGCAATTCTATTCACCATACTCGAAGAACGATCATATTGATTGGTATGATTTCTCTCATTTTACAAGTACATTTTTCAATTATTCGCTTGAAATATCAAGATTGCAAGTTAGTACCCTTGTGGAACAGAATATTTAAGAAAATCCTTGGCATAGCCGAACTCAGGGATTAACGGTTAGAGTATTTTTGGGTTAGTTTTCACACATTAAAACTAAGTCTTGTCCCCTTCAATCCCAATAAAGATATATGAAAGAAAAATAGTAGAAGTTAATGGAAACAACAATTGGATAGAAAAGGTCTCAATATCATCCATTGTATGTTTGTGTATTTATACAGTAATACAGTAACCCTAGAGTATTTGAATTTGAATACAATAGATAAGAAACTAAACTAGCCCTAATATGGTGTGCAATGTACAAGATAGTTTGTTACAAGAAATCTAAACTAACTGACTGCTGACTCACTATTAAAAGTATCCAATGCATTAATACATGTATCATACCCATTAGGAAAATAAAAAGAAATAGAAGAAAATGAAAAGTTGGTTTTCTTAAACCCTTAAAATGAAAAAGTTTTTGGATTTTTAATGATAATAATCAAATTATGGACATGGAATTGATTGAAAATTTGAAGAAAGATCAAAAGTCTTTTTTTTCTTTTTTTGAAAAAGTTTGGGGTACTGAGTTTGGTGGACATTCATTTTTTTGGTTAGGACACCTATATACCATTTAACTATAGGAAATGGCACAAAGGCTGGAAAAAGGTCTTAGATTACTTTATTAATATTAGTGTATATATATACACAAGTGTCACAACATACCCGAAGGTCGCTACGACGTGAATGACGGACTTAAAAAAAAGATTTGTTTTCCAAAAAGAAAACTTGGAGTTGCCATCAATTGTATTAGGAAAATGGGGAACAATTGGAAAACCCCTTTTTAATTTAAAAAATAAAATGATCTACGAACCAAAGAGAGTTTAGGAGTCTGTTTATGCATGGGGAAGGTGTTAGGCACCTCACAGCACCCGTCTAAAAGACGGTTACCCAAAATTAATCTTGCGAATTATAAAATGGCCAAAATATGAATTTTATTCATCCCTAAAATAAACTATACAAATGAAATAAAAATAAAAATGTTTGTGAAAAATCTAAACTTGAAATGCATGCAACTAACGTGCCCTAAATTCTTCCACTCATTCCTCGCATATGGCGTCCTCCGGGGTGGCACTTATCCTCACCTAGGAACAATAGGATGGGCCACTTGATATGCAGAGGGATCACCCTATCCCTCCATGATAGGTAAGGGGCCTATGGNCCAAAATATGAATTTTATTCATCCCTAAAATAAACTATACAAATGAAATAAAAATAAAAATGTTTGTGAAAAATCTAAACTTGAAATGCATGCAACTAACGTGCCCTAAATCCTTCCACTCATTCCTCGCATATGGCGTCCTCCGGGGTGGCACTTATCCTCACCTAGGAACAATAGGATGGGCCACTTGATATGCAGATGGATCACCTTATCCCTCCATGATAGGTAAGGGGCCTATGGATACTATGCGATAGATATATTTTTATATGCAGTGCAAATGCATAGTTTTAAATATTACAATACTTTTCTCAATATCTAGGTACAGAGAAATCTTAATTTACATCAAAAATAAAAAAAATGAGACAAATAAAATGTCATTCTTGCTCCAAGCTTGCAGCTAGGTATCTTCCAGTTAGGCCTTCCAATTTGCTCATACTCATAATTACCATGAGTTATATCCAAGGATGCTCATGAATACACCAAAACACAGGTTATGCAAGACTTAAAAGAAATCTACCTAAGTGACCTACACATTTAATCTCCACAAACTTCAAAAAGAATAACCCAAAATCAACTAAAAATGAACAGACAAACTCTAAACAGCCCTTAGAATAGAAAAAAAAAAAAAAAATCTATCANAAAAAAAAAAAAAAAAGAATCCATCACACATAAGAATGACAGCTAAACACATGGGCAAAATACACCAAGAAATGAGGTATAATACACTAGGACAGCCACCAAACATGCCCAAAACCACCATCCTTATCAAGAGACAAAATCGAAGGAAGTCCAAAGAATTCACATATTCATCAGTTATCTGAAATAGCTGTGTTTGAGTCAAAACCGGGAGCAAACTAGACATGCAAAAAATCTGAAAATTACACACATTGAAGCCACACATCTCGCAATTCAAATGAGACTAACATCATTTGATTTGAAGCTGTACAATTTAAAATGGAGATGAAAGACGATGCGTTGCCAATGCTGACTGGTAGCACTGACAGTCCAGAAAAATAGTCCTATTCACATTCAAAATGAGAATAAACTAGACATGAAAAAATATGAAAATTCTACACATTGAAAACATGCATACTATGGTTCTAAAAAGATAAAAACCATGCAATTCGGAGTTGTATAACTCCAGAAAGAAACAAAAGGCTACATGCTGCCAGAGAAGATCAACATGCTTGACTGAGCAGAAAAATAGCCAAATTTAAATACAAAATGGGAGCAGGGGAGACATTAAAAAAATCTGAAAATTATAAAAAATGAAGATACATGTCTCCTGGTTCTAATGAGACCAACAATGCTAAATTCCAAGCACTGTAGCTCCAGAAACAAATCAAGCACTGCCAACTGCCAAAGCTGTTTGATAGCAACGAAAATTCACTATTTATACAGTTCTTTTAACTTTTAACAAAGTAAGAAGAAAATATCATGCTCACTAAGGGCACAGAATTCAATGACACAATGAAAAATGGTATAGGGAACTCAGCATAGATAGCTTAGGCATAGCACATAGAAATGACTTAAGTTGGTATCTCACAGTACAAAAGAAACAACAACATACTTGTTGCATGAACATTTATCCATCAATTTGAACCCATGCCTTGTTACCACTACCACATCAAATGATTTATTAAACAAAAAAAAAACATGAAGTTAAATTCACAAGAGCATCATGATAGCTATATTCTTCAAGTTAAAGTAATCATAGGAAACCACAAGTATCAGCATTGCCAAACGTAGATGAGAACAACCAACTTTTATTCAATGACAATTAACCATTAAGCTTAATCTCTGACTTCTCANAAATGATTTATTAAACAAAAAAAAAACATGAAGTTAAATTCACAAGAGCATCATGATAGCTATATTCTTCAAGTTAAAGTAATCATAGGAAACCACAAGTATCAGCATTGCCAAACGTAGATGAGAACAACCAACTTTTATCCAATGACAATTAACCATTAAGCTTAATCTCTGACTTCTCAAGGTTGCACAAAATCATACCAGCACATGAATGCAAATAATGGCAGGAACACCAAGCTTCAAGAGAATTGGTTAGCAAATAACACCTAAAGAATGATCAAACTCCAATTCAATCCCTAAGTAGCTAAACTAATTTGATTAACATACTAAATACTTGCAGCCACTAGCGATTACAGAACTTAATAATGCCAATCTCAAATTGGTTTGCAAATACCACTACTGCCCTTAAAGGAATAAACAATAACTTCAAGATGACATTGCAGCCATGAAGCATTTTTTGTATCATACAAATTAAGAGAACAATAGGGAAGAATTGATAGACAAATGAAAACCACCTCCCAAAACACCTAAAAGTCATGCATAGTTCTGCAAACAAACATCTATTTGAATTAACAAAGCAGAACCCTGCATTCAGCAACAAATAAAGTGGCAGCACTCATTTAAAGAGAACGAAATCCAATGCAAATTGCTTAAAATGATAAGTTGAACACCTTAAAATGGTAAGATAGAATGAACAAAATATGACTTATCATCCCAGTATCCAAAAATCAAGCCAAAAAAAAAAAAATTAACACCTATCCATTTAAATTGTTCTAAAAGACCGAATAACAAGGAACCCCTTCTTTCTTCTATATACACAAAAATATGTAAACATAGAAGTATCCAAAAATTGATTCTCACTTCTACCAAAAACGACAAGTACTAGACCAAAAAGAAAACAACACAGGGAAACTATTTGCAACTCCTTTATCAATTAGAATCCCACCCAAAGATTTCAGAAGAAGAACGATCTTGCATTCCCACTCAAATTATTTCCACTTTGAGTAGTGAAAACGAGATTAATCATAAAAATCAAGTGAATCAAACATGGATTCCAGAATTTTAAAATAAACTTCCTACAGCTTTAAATCTTCACACCAAACAGAGCATCAAAGAGAGGAAAAAATACAAATGGAAAAAGAAAGAGCAAGCTCGGTGAACCAACATCATAAACCAGAAAATTATTCAAGAATAATCAATTTCATGATATTTACATTCACATTTTGAAATAAAGGGGAAAATAGGCAGGAATCATACCCTACATTCACAAAAAAGCAGTTTCACCAAACAACCTCCCTAACAAGCATAGGAAAGTACGCAACTGATGTGATTTTTTCTGGCAAGTGTACTGAGTCACACAAGTAGTAAAGAAAAATGAGTAGAGTATCGTCCTCAGGGATTAACGTTTAGCAACTACCAAATTCACCAATAATGATTCTATTTGAATAGAATCATGATTTAGATTGAAGGTAACTCTAAAATAGTATATGTAAATGCTTAATTAAGTAAAACTGAATGTTAAAGCAAACAACTTAATGGCAATTAAATTACGAGATTTATGATGTGCAAAAGAAGGTTAGGGGTTGATTTCACTCGCTTTTGAATTTGGTTATTTCATAGACAAAATAACCTTTGACTCATTGAGGAATAATCTAATCTTGATACAAATCATTTGTTGTTGGCCAATTTTCTAAATTGATTGACCTCAATTCCTTGGAGAAGCAATTCTCCATGTCCCACTTAATTGCCCAATTCCTTAGTTCAATTAAATTGTCTAGGTGATTAAGCCTAAGGAAATTAAATCAAGACCACATAAATTATATCATCTATTCCTAGATTAACTTGATTTATGGTAGAGATTACAAGACATGCTCAAATCTTACTATCCCTAGCATCAATATGAGCTAACAATACATTCAAATGGAGGCCAATCATTCAAATGCATAAAGAATAGTAAACTCTACTCCAATAAATAGATTTGCATTAGAAGAAAAGTATTCAACAAGAAATCTTCATCAAAATTTGAGCTCCATCAATCCCCTAACTAAAAGATTCAGCTACTCATGATCAAATCAAAGAAAAACAGATAATTGAAGTTCATTATTAGGTAAAAGAATGAAAACTAGATGAAGTCTAAGTCGCAATCGTCGCCGATCTTGCTCTAGCTCTTCTCTTTTGCTCCTTGACGGCCCCCCTTCCCTATACTCCTCCTTCAGGTTTATATATATAATTATCTTAAAATTAGGGGTTTAGTCAGTAATCGCTCAAACATGGCCAAGACACGATTGTGTTCACTTATGAACCTAGGGCGTGTCACTTAAATTGTCTCTCTGATCTTCAAACATGGCCTCGGACACGAGAGTGTCTTTTCTGCTTCCAGTCGTGTTTATTTCAACATGGCCCGTGCTTCTTTGATTCAGGGTGTGTTCTTCCTCAGGTTGTCTCGGGCTGGCTGACACGGCATCAAACACGGGCGTGTTCTTCAGTCAGCTCGAGTAGGGACTTTTGGATGCTAGACATGAGCGTAACACGGCCATGTGTGACCTGTGTCCTTTGTCTGAACTTCAGATTCTACTGATTTCTCTGCACTTTGCTCTAGATATTGTCTAAAATTCTTCCTTTTGCTTGATCAGTAAGATAAACACCTGACAGCACCAATTCATGGATTAAGTACCAGGTCTAAGACAAATTTACTCAAATGTAGGTAAGAATTCAATGACAAAGCATGGAATTTAAAGTCAGAATAAACAGATATCAAATTCCTCCCACACTTGAACATTTGCTTGTCCTCAAGCAATTCAAATCAGAACAAGTCCTTAAAGCTCTATCCCTGGGAAAGCCATTCAGTTCAAAGAAGTTTATGCTAGATACTTTACCCTAAACAGCTACACTATTCAATTCCTATGCTCTTGCTCATGAACCCAATCATTGAATCTAAGATTTGCCTTAGCTCACCTTTCAGTATCTGGATAGAATTATCCTGTGCTTATTACTATGTGCTCAACATGATAGAAATTTTTTCTTTGCTTTTTTCTTTCTTTTCTTGCATAGTTTGGGGTTCTAGGATGTGGTATCCAATCATTGCCTACGACCCACATTCAACTAGTTATGCTTCATTGGTATGCTCATGCCCTTCTCTAGTTTTAGGCATAGAAGGTAGAGGAGCAGTGCCCCATTATGCTCAAATCAACTAATAAACTTTATTCTTTATTTTTATTTATTTATTTATTTTAATTAATTAAATTTTTTTTAGCACAGGGTATTCAACTCAGATACTTCAAGCTCACTAGTGCAAGGTCGTATTTCAATGTCCTAGGTCCATTGAACTTAAGTGCTTACCTCATAATGTAGCTAGCTCAAAAGGGTATGGTATTAAGCATAGACAATACAACCAAACAATACATAAAATTTACCCAGGAATATCACCTCAAAGGCATAATGTTCTAGTTTGAATTAATTCAGGCATTTACACGTGTCCAGTTCAAGCATCACATACACATACCAAGATAAAGCACACACATATATATACCCCTCCCCCCCTCCCCTCACCCCACACTTAAACAACACATTGTCCTTAATGTAGAGAAAGGGAAAATAAAAGGAAAGATACTTCCTTGGTGATGAGGCTCCTGATGTCCTAGATTGGTGATGTTTGACATCCCAGGGAAGCAGAAGGTGAAGCTGCACAGAGAATAAACAAATAGACATAGACAAAGAAAGTTAGGTCTAAAACGAAGAAATTGAACAAAGTAAGTCTGACAAATGAAAGATAAAAGGAACATAGAAATAATAAACTATTCCTTAGGCGACTCTCCAAAATGCTCAAAATGTGATGCAGCAGGTAGGTCAATTGGCTGTGCATCTGGAGACTTAGAAGGTGGTGCCCAAGAGGTGTGTCGAGGACAAATTTGTTCGACCGAAGGGGTCGGGTCTGCACCGTCTGCTGGCTCCCTGAAGATTGGCGGGCTAGGCGGTGGTGGAGGCTGAAGTCCCATGGACTCGCACATCATCTGTAGGGTGGACTAAACCGATTGGTGATGCGCTCGCTCATAGGACATCCATTGGTGCAGATGATGTCGATCCTTATGGTTGATTCGGGTCCGCATTCCATCTGCCTCGACTTCGATGCGGCCCAGCTGCCGTTTGATTGCGGTTGGTTTCTGATCCTCCTCATCGGCTAATGTGAAAGGGACTCCAGGAAAGGGTTGTGAGGATGGAGGGGCTGATGTGCTAGGGCCTGTTGTAGGATGTGCCTAGGGGTTGCTAGCAGATGGTTCCTCAGTTCGGGGCTCCTCAGGGGTGTCTGTGCAGGGTTCTTCGGCTAGTGGACTCCTAGAGCGAGGTAGGTGCCCTATGTGTCTGTGCGGCGCTCTACCATCCCCATTGCCTTCACTGTGTCCATTCCCAGCGGCAAAGGTCAGTAGGAAACTGTGAGGGTAGACTCTTCACCCAAGACATCTAGGTGCCGAGCTAGTTGTGTGATGATGGATCCACCACTTATGGCCCTGAAGTTGCCTCGCTCCAGGTAGCCCTTAACCAGTTGGATGAAAGCATAGCCAAGGTGGCAGGGCTTCTTCTCACGAACGCACCAAAGGAAGAACAAATCTTTCTTGCTGACTATGCCAGTGCTCTCCCTTCTGGCATTCAACGAGTGGACCAGAAGCTTGTGGATATAGTGAAGAGCTGGTGATCGAATTGTGGAGGCTTTAGACCTCTTGGCTTCATAAGTGACCTCCGTGCTCACTTCCTTCCAATAGTCCCCAGGCTCTGTTCTAATGAAGGACTAGTCCAAGTCAAAGCCGTCATATACGTGCCCTTATGGCGCGAGCTCAGTTGCCGCAGTGAACTTTTGGAGGCTCATGCTATGCATGAAGGAGCCAAGACGGAATTTGATGGTGTTCGGCTCATTCCACGTGGTGCTGGAAGTTGTAAAGGTGGTGTTGATTTCCATCATGGTGAGAACTCCAGAGTGAGTTCTCTGTAAGATGGCTCTTGACTCTTAAAGATGTTGCTCCATGGACTGCTACTAAGGAGCTACCGCACCTCTTGTTCAAGCCCTAGCTCATGCAACGCTAGCCATACGAGGTATCGGCTAGGTTCAAACGGTTTGGCAGAGAGTTTGGCTAATCTCTCCTTATGCTCTGTGCCTTGAAATCTGAGGAAGGGGTGGACTGAGGTATCAGTGGCCCCTGATCTTCTCTTCTTAGAAGGTGGAGAAGGTGACTCCGGAGGGTTTAGGCGATTCTTCCTTGGTTGTAACTTCTCACGGCGTTGCTATGATTCATCAATGCGCTTTGTTATGTTGGTTTCCTGCAAAAACAAAGGAAAATTATGATATGACCACCAAAAGAAATGGATGTAAATGCCAATGTCTATATCAAGTCAAGTATCTCAGTAAATCACATACAACAGAATGGAAAAGATAATAGTGGCTCACACATGATCATGACAATTGCAATATCCCAATCAAAAGGACTTAACAAATTCCCCTATAATTTCCACAGCAAGAGTTCAATCAATGGCAATTCTACACTTACCAGTTAACAATGGGTATGGACAGTAGATCAATAATCATTCCTACAACAATGTTTACCAATAGTAGTGTCCATAGTAATGATAATGGGAAGAGAAATGAATATTTCCCTCAATATCAACAACTTCTGCAGTAGCAATGCCAAACCTTTCTCCATACATGTTCATACTGCTATTAACATGGCTATTTCCTCCACTAGCAGTTAACAATATCAACCCCTCATATGTAGTGATTGAAAGCAATTGCTATTCCCACATTTTAACAATTAACCGAGAGTAATCCCACAGCAATAAGGTATCAGTATCAATTCCCCTATTGACATTTAATAAATCTGAAAGCCCATTACCACATGAATATTAACTTCAAGAATAGGTTCCACAACAACAATTCAACAATAGTACATAATGAGAAGTGCCAATTCCACAGTACTAACAAAGACACAAACATCACAATTTTCCAGTAATTTAACAAATCCCACATCAAGAGTTATCAGTGATAGTGCCCACAGTACTGAGAATTACAAGGAAAATAAACAAGTTTCCCTCGTAATAAATTCCCCAATATCAGTTAACAAGTTCCCCTAATAGCAACAAATCCAAATATTTCCTAAGGGTTGTTCTACCGGTACTTAACATTCACCCCCCCACCAATTTCCATACTTAATAAAGTAGGCAATACTTCCACAAACACTCAATCAAACAATCACTGATAATCTTATAAGAGTGAAGGAAAATTACATACCTGTGGGTGCAGAAAGAATTCCAAGATTGAGAAAAGAATAACTGCGAAAGGGTGTTGTGGTGTGGTGCACTGTGGGAGTTTGATGAAGTAAGAATGTAGAGGTTTTGTGGAAGGGGTTTGGCCGAAAATGGGTGTAGGAATGCCATAGTGGTTAGGGATTTGTAGAGGATTAAGAGAAATTGGGGATTTCTAAAGTGAGATGTCCCACGAATCAAAAATTTAAAAGGGTTTCTTGCGACACGGCAACAACACGGCCTTGTGGTGTGGGTGTGTTGGGTTTATTTTAAGAGACATGAGGAGTGGACACGTGCGTGGCACAGGGGTGTTTGTGTGACACGGGGTTGACTTGCTCGTGTATCGAGCCATGTTTATAGTAAAGACGATTCTTTAAGTGACATGGGCACTACATGGCCGTGTTAGTGGCCGTGTTAGTGACACGACATACTTGGATACTTACCTGATATTCAAATACACCAAACAAATCCCTTACTATAAATCATAATTCCTTAATCTCAAATCCCAAACTATGAACCTAAAATATAAAATTTCAAACCCTAAACCTTTGCACCTAAAATATACTATCACCCCAAACTGAAATCATGCATTCCCAAACTCCAAAGCCTAATCACACTCCCTAAAAAAAAAACCCTTGATTATATATCTTAAGCCCTAAAAACATACCCAAACCCTAACCATAAACCAAATCCCTAAACCCTAACATAACAAAACCCTAAATCCTAGACATTATACCTTAAACCATAAATACTAACCGTAAATTCCAAACTTGCCACCGAAATCCTTAAACTAAATCTCACAATCCAAACCTTAAACCCTAAACTTCAACCCTTAACCCCAAACTCCTATTCCTAAACCTTAAACCCAAATTCCAAACCTTGTTCAATCTTAAAATTTAATCCCTAAAATTCAAAAACTAACCTTAACCCTAAACCCTAACTCCAAACCTTTAACCGAAAACCCTAAACACCTTACCGTAAACCATAAATCCCAAATTACCAACCTAAAATCCTAATCCAAAATTAAAAATTAAAAATTCCAAACTACAAATCTTAACCCTAATTTTTAAAATCTATTCCACAAATTCAATATAACAAATTTACTTTGTCAACTTATTGATTCTTAATAAGAAATTTAAACTAAGTTTTATATTATCAAAATTTAATAAAAATTATTCACAATTTAGACACCTTAACCTCAAACCCTAAATTGCTAACTCTAAATCCTAATCCCTTAACCCTAAACCCCTAAATGTTCATGACCTAAACCCCAAATCCTAACTTTAGACACATTACACCCTAAACCCTAAACTTAAACGCTAAAATCCTAAAATATTAAGCCCTAAATCATAACCCCAAAACTCCAAAATATCAAACTCTCAATCTTAAGACTCAATCCCTAATGACTTAACCTTAAAACCTCATCCCAAACCCCTAAAATCCTCACCCCTATACCCTAAAACCTTAACCCTTAAATAGTCAACACTAAATAGTTTCCTTAAACTCTAACCATCAAACTCTTAAACCCCAAACCCTGTAACCCTAAACCCATAAATATAACTGCTAAATACTAAACCTAAACCATAAATAAAAATTTGGGCAGAGTCTCCCTTAAAACTTGAACATTCGAGGAATTCAAAAGTCCAGACAAATACACAGAATCACCATCACAAAATTACAATTTATTCTATAACTAAAAATTACATAGTACAGGCAAGAATTATACAACAATAGAAAAAATTAAAAAACTAATTCTATACTACTATTCAAATAATTCAAAGAAGATATATTCCAAAAGCATTGCACATCAAGCATATAACAAAAACCCAAACCTAATATTAACACCTAATAGCAAAGCAAATCTGCTACTTAAAATAATTTAAACTAACAATTCAATCATACAAATTTAATAAAGACTATTAACAAATCTAAACTTGTTAGTTATAACAAAATTTTAACTCTAATCAACACTAACACAAATTAATACAAAAATATAAAGTAATAATTTTAGTCCATCAATTTAATAATTACTCTATTAAAATATTTAAAGTCAAATTTTAAACTCATACATTTAACAAAATTCATACTAAAAGATTGACTAACCTCATTGTCATTATTCCATATTTCAGTAGAAATATGGATTGCTTGTAAAGTTAACACAGAGGTGTCCACTGGTCCAGGTGAAATTGCTCTGGCCATTTGAAAATGAAGAAAGGTGGAGAGGAGAACCTCGAAGGGGCGCAAGAAGAAAGGCGGCCGGATGTTGGGGGGGCCGGGGGGGGGGGGGGTGGGAGAAGAAAGGATGCCGGATGATGGGGGGCAGGGGAAAAAGAAAGGAAGAAGAAACAATGGCGGATTTTTAGGGAGGGGGGACCGAGGGTTTACCACCTCGGGACTCCCTAAAACACGGATATCAAATTTATGTTTTCTTAAAGAAAATACGGATATCAAATCCGCGTTTTAGGGAGTCCCGATGCAGTAGTTAGCACTGTGTACTATCAACGAATTTCCATTTCTGCGTTTTGTGTCAAACCTTTCAGCGTTTTTTTGTATAAAACGTGTTTCCAATTCCACGTTTGTAGTTAAAAACGCAATTTTATTTTAGCGTTTTATGATATAAACACGTACGCCTTTTTAGACAAAAAAAGACCTATTTCGGTAAATACTTTAAAAAGTGACCCATTTTCGTATTTATTTTATAAAATAGCATTATTTAGGTAAAAAAAAACCTACCAATTGATTGTCCAATCTTATAGATTTTAAATATATAATTATTTTTGTATTTAATAAATATTAAATGATAATCAATCAATTATAATCACTAATTTTTTATAGTTCTATTAATTTCAAATTTATAATTAATTTTTTATTTAATAAATTTTAAATATCCATAACTGTGGAATTATGGTACTGTTAGTTTTTTTCTCCAATTTTGAATTATATATATCAAATCAATATTAATATTTAGATTTTCATATTAAAGCAATCAGTCAAATTTCCCATCCAAAAATAAATAGTACTCAATCAATTTGTAATTAATTTGAAATTTAAAATTTCTAAAATTAAATTATTATCAATCAATGATACTTTTCATTTGATTGCACAATATTATAATTTTTCTATTAATAATTATTTTCATATTTATATATTTAAAATTATATATTAGCATTAAAATATGGTACTATTAATTTTGTTTGCCAATTTTAAATTTTATTTATCAGAAAAATTAAATTTCTATCACTAAAATTTATGAAAAATCATAAATTTATATTGATGGATGATCAATAAGTACACCGAATAAGAAAAATTTAAAGTTAATGAAAAAATTGATATTGAACCCCAATGAATCTATGCTTAGTTTTTAGAAGTTTCATTTTTACAGAGTAGAGCTTGAACATCAACTATGAATTAAATTTACAAGCACAAATAAGTAAGTTCACAAACTTAAATTTTTCATAATTTAGTAAAAATGAAATTAATATAAAAAAAATTATACAATAATTTCAATCACATGCCAATTATAATTCATTGATTGATAATTAATTTGGCAAAAAATTAAATTGAATTTTTTAAGCTTATCATTGTAGTTAAAATTATAATAAGAGAATTTTGGAAGTGAAATTCAACATTCATTATGCCTACTTTAACTACCATCAATGCATGGCAAAATAAAAGTATGTATTTAGTTGTGCCTTAGTCCATATACATTTTGACATGTAATGCCCTAATTACGCAAAGCACAATGGGATTCTTATTTGTGTCAAAATATTTTATTGTTGTGATAATTCATTTAAACTTCAAAATGTGAAATATACACAATTAAAAAATCATTTCTTTAATTTAATTTATTGTAATTATCAAAACTTTTCTTAATTGAATCCTTTAACATTAATGATTCAAAAACAAATAAAAGGGAAAAACGTGTGTAAATATCAAGTCAGCCTATTTCTACTTTCATGTTGACTATATAGATGAGACATATTTCCTTGGAAATGTGTCCAGGTTGCTTTTGAAGTTGCAAAGAAAAAATTTAACGAAAGCTAATGATGTGGTTGGCTCATGTCGAAAGCAAAAGGCTATATGTGATATTATCCTATGATAGACTTTGTGAGACTTTTGCTATATTTTTTTTTTAATTATATGGTCCATATTTGTGATTATGTTAAAATTTGCATGCATCTTTCTCTGAGAGAGTGTAGATATAAGGAAACAATGACTCTTTCAGTATAGCAAAATACAATAAGAGGTTTACCTATTTATCATTATAATGGAAATTTTAAGCATTATGTCATATTATTATCTTTTTGTTTTTTTTTTTTAGGGAAATTGATATTAATATTCTTGCATGTTTTGGCAGCCATCCAAAGCAAGATTTTGGATTTTGATATATGTTATATAAATATAAATATTTATAGATGCAATTGATATATGTTATATAAATATAAATATTTATAGATGCAATTGATATATGTTTTCCTTTAGCAAAATAGTAACACATTTTCTTTTCCCGTCTTATGCCTTTAGGCTATTAAATTAGAGACTGAAAAATCATCATTAGAAGGTTGTAAACTAAAGTGTAAATTCATACATAAGGTTAGATACAATTGGTAATATAATATTTCTTTGGGGAATTTATTTTTTTTGTATGGTAGTTATTTTAAATATACTAATTAATTGTTATAATATTGATTTTGTTTTATTTTTACTAAAGCCTTTTGGGCTTTTATTCTATTTTTTTTTCTTTCTTCAGTTATTTTTCTGGAAAACATTGATTTTGTAGACACTTTCAATTTGAAGAATATTCTATTAGTATATATAATACTACAAACATGTAAGTATCAAGTGTCACTATGCAACACACAAGTAATAATAATTAGATGACAATGATACTCTAATTATGCTACAATTTCTCTATCGGATTTAAATATAAATGGGTTGGAATGAGTAGGGGTTGGGTATGATAATTGAGACGGTAACATAGAGGGAGAGGGAATGAAAATCAAAATTATAACTAAGTCTAGGTATAGTTTTTGTGGAAAAAAATTAAATAACCTATAACACTAGGAAAAAAGATTGGGGTTAGATCACAGATACAAGTTTCTTACATTTTTAATAGGATTATAATTTGGGTAACCAAATACACCAATCCCAACAGGTGATTAAATAAGATATCTTATGACACTTGGAGAAAGAGTGAGATCACACCATGTAGACAAGTTTTCAAAAATTTTAATAAGACTATAATTTGGATAACTACTAAACCAACCTCAATGGGTGATCCAATAAGATTTCTTATTTTATGTTGCCCCTCGCCATAGCGCCTGCGCATCGCACGGGGCCCAATACTAGTAAACTATAAAAGGAATAGTCAAATGCTCTATAGCTCGCCATGTGACACTCCAGTCATTAATACGAATTATGAATAATCACAATTAATGCAGATAATTATAATTCAGTTTAAGTAATACGAAATTGACAAAAAAAATTATAATCTTCAAAAATTACATAATTAATTCGAAATATAATAATTGTCAATTGCACTCCCTAATTTTAGCCTAACAATAAATGTTGATTTGTCAATGACATTTCAAATTTTAGGGTTTGGAGGTTGTGCCTCCATAAATCTCTATATATATTTCACTGCATAAGTTTATTATGAATTGTTATTTGTGGGCAGTTCACTGAAGGTCATCCAAAACACCAAGAATTGGGCAATGAGTGGGTGACCAGGAAAAAAGATAAAAAAAAAAAAANAGATTAAAAAAAAAAAGTGATGAGGTGTCAAGTTTTGAATTATTGGCCTTTCTCAAAAATCGAATTTGTATCCCCCTCAGAATAATGGGAAGAAGAAACCGGTAAAAGTTGATAAAATTGATAGTTTAGTTTGTCAATTTTAGGATTTTATTGAAATACCACTCAAGATATGTGGTTATGCTTAAATTTTTTTTTTTGTACAAAAGAGAAACAAAAAGAAAACTAAGCTCTAACTAAGGCAATGCACATTGCACCAGCCAAACACAAAGGACCTAACTCAGTGAACAGAGAAGGCCACAACTCTAACCCAACCACATGCTTAGCTCCCCATTTTGCCAAAAAAATAAGCACACTGGTTGGCCTCACAGTAAACATGTTGAACCTCTTGAAATACATGTAGTAAAAATTGGAGAAAAACAACATTAAATGCTAACAACTAACAAGGTTAAAATGATATTGGAAAAAATTCATTTTACCTCCTTCAACTTTATTTGAATTTACCTCCAAATATTTCAAAACTTTCACAAAATCCCATAAACTTTAAAAATGTGCAAAAAATTTCTTTTCTCAAACCACTGTCCATTTTTGGACAGAAAAACATCACGTGCGCTCACATGATAATCTTTCTCTTCCAAATGCATGTGTTTGCCATTTTTGATCATCTGCCCATCCCTTCATCTTCTGTGGATTGGCATTAGATGAATCCCTACCCAAGTATGCACCAAACAGGAGTTTTTTTTTTTTTTTTTTTTTTTTTATCATTGTCTTGCTCTGCGGTGCTTTTGTAGTGCTCTAATTCGTTTCCTGTAAGCCCTTCTCGCTCTAATACCCTTCCTCGTTTTCAAATTCCATTACTAGTGCAGCTATGGCGTATCTAAATCTGAACTCATCACTGCAACTCTCATTTTTCCTTCAGCTTTTCTCCTTCCACTCGAGAAATCTCTTTCTGGGTCAATTTTTTTTCTCCATCTGCTTGGCGGCATCTACATTCAAAAGAATCAATTTTCAATATTTTTGGAAGAAATTTCATGATTTTCTTAGTTGTTATTTTTTTTTTCTGGATAAATTGTACTAGGCATTAAAATGATGGTGAATAGTAAAAATTATGAGCATGAAGACTTTCCTCCTTGATGAGTACATCTAAAAAACTCTGCCCGTGAATTGATGGGGGAGATTTTATTGTAAGGTTAATGAAGGGAGGGGAAGATGATAAAAAATGGCAAACACAAGCATTCGGGAGAGGAAGATGATCACATAAGGCCCATGTGATGTTTTTCTGTCCAAAAATAGATGGCGATTTGGGAAAAAAGGTTTTCCGCATATTTTGAAAGTTTATAGAGTTTCGTGCACGCTTTGAAACATTTGGAATAAACTGTACATTAGGTAAAATTAAAGGAGTTAAATTGGACTTCTGCCAAAGATATTTCCAACAAAAATAAAAGCAAGGTTACAATTACAACCTTCAAACCAATTTCGAAATTCAACAAAGTTGAATATTAAAATATTAGTGGGATATTATTAAATAATCAAATAGATATTAAGGACTATAAATTATCAAATTTCAAGCTTATATCAATAATCTATAATAATAGATAAAGGTAATCCCCCATTTTGGTATCCAAACTTTCTGTTTTCAAAAAATCTTTTTCTGTAGATTTATTCACAAATAAAAGAATATGGGGGATATTGTAAATTTGGCTGTTAAAAAAAAAAAGATAATTTNTTGGCTGTTAAAAAAAAAAGATAATTTGTATCCACATTCCACTCTTTAAGCAAGTAGTTACATACTTAAAGAAATTGTATCATTTAAAAAGAGAGTGGGAGAGAAAAACTTATTAGCATTAACTATCTAGTACCTACTATCCACATTTAAGGGGAATTGAATAATTTTTTTTTAAAAAAAAAAAGAAAAAAATTGTTTTTACCCCACCACGCACTACTTAAAGAGATTTTTTTCTCAATTTTTTTAAGAGAAAATACCTTTCTACATGGCAAGAGGCTAGTTATGAGAAATAAAATTAATCATATAAAATGATTTTGAAAAGAAGATGTTCATTTCTTTTTCCTATTACTTAATATTCAAATACAACACTTACAAGCAGTGTTTTAAAAACCGGGCAGTCCGACCGGTCCAACTAGTGCCCGTTTGGAAAATCAGTCCGGTTCATACCCTTAAATCGCCTAAAACTAGAGAGAACCGCCGGAACCGGTCCGGTTTTAAAAAACCAGACGGCTTGCAAAATTCCTAACTTGAAAGCGAAACTGCTCATGGGAGAATTCAATCCCCTCTCCTTTGCTTCAAATGTGACAATCTTTGCCACTAGGGCATATCAACTCTTGAGTATAATGTTACATATAAATATATTTATTAATAAACTAGTTAAGAAATTAATCTTTTTCCCATCTAAATCATTGGGAAGACTCAAGACTTGTATTTATTATTGCACAAAAATTATTTATTAACTATTTAATNATATTAAATATTAAAATATGTAAAAATTATAACACATAGTCACACAGTACACATGCTTTATATGTTCTGATTATCTAATTTTTTTTATTTTAAAAATTGTGAACTTGTAAGAAATGTTNATGTAAACTTGTAAGAAATGTTGGCTATTGAAACAATCTAATTTTATTATAGATCACCATTTTCAATTAGATGTATCTAAAATAGGTTTTTATATCTTTTGAATTTTAGTTATATGAATCTTTAAATTTGAAACTTTCACTTATGAGTTAAGTTTAATGATTTGTGATTTAATTTTTATGTTTTATTTTTTGTTAATCTTTAAGTTTAGAAAAAACTTCGATTCAATCGGTCCGACCTAGCGGTCCAACCGATCCGACCGGTAGTATTTTTTGCCAAAATGGTTCATTCACCGGTTCGATTTTTAAAACATTGCTTACAAGTTTTTAGGATAATCTTAATATCCCTTGATCACAACTGTTTGTTAGAAAAAAAATATTTCTAAATTTACAATAAAGCTAATAATAAATGATTGATTTAAATATATTATTGATTTTTTAAAAGTTATCATACTTATTTATTTAAAGCAAGATTGATCTTAGTATTTATTAGAATATTACCTTTACAATATTAATTAGACCAGTTATGTTTTAACTTTTCAAAGTTTTTATTGTCAATAAATTACTCCAGTTCCCATAGAAAATATATAATAAAATATCTTTTATTTCGGTGATTTGACCACTCTATTATTAGATAGTGTATAGAGTTTTTACACTCTAGATCATAGGATTCAACCATAAGGGGTGCTGAATCACCACCAGTGCGGCGGATGGACGCTTCGGGTGCGGATGCGGCATTAATTCGTGAACTAAAATTTCTCAGTTCGTGAATTAGTAGAGACGAATTCGTGGCATTGTTTCTTTCCGATTCAGCAGCCAAGAAAAAAATTTCCGAGAGAGAGATGTGGAAGAAGAAGAAGAAGAAGAAGAAGAAACTGAAGAAATAGAGAGACTTAGGCTTCGAACACCCGAAGAAAAAGAAGAAATTTCAATTCTCTTTCTCGATCTGCTCCCTGCTTACATCTCTCTATTTTTATTCATATTGCTCTCGCTTTGTCTGCAATTCCTTTTTTCGATATGCTCCCTTTCTCATCTCACTGTTTCTTTCTCCCTTTGTTCTTTCTCACTATCGTTTCTCTCTCCCACTGATCTGCTCCCTTTCTCGTCTACCTATTTCTTTCTTCCTCTGTGCTTTCTTGCTATCGTTCTTTCTCTCCCACCATTCTTTGACTATTGTGTTTTTCTTATTTCTTTGTTATTCTTTTTTTAATTGAATCAATAAAAGAGATTGCGCTTGGAGATATGAGCTGAATAGGAGACTTGGGCTGATGGACTAATATATATATATATATTTTTTGGGTTGATGTAAATAAAGTAATAGGCTTGTATGGGTTAATTAGAATTAGTAGAGATTATTATTTTTCATAGTCTATATATAGTTATATACATATATACATATATATGTATATATATACATGTAAAAGGAATAAAATATATTTTGTCTTTGAATTATTTTTTAAATATCATTTTAGTCCTTAATTTATTTTTATGTCACTTTAATTCTCAAATAATTATATTATTTATCAAATCAATCATTCATAACACAAAAAATAATCACTTAAAAAATTAATTTAATAGGTAAAATGATTATTTGAAGATTAAAATGATACTAATAATAAATCAATGATTAAAGGGATATTTTAAAAAATAATTTAGGGATGAAAAATATATTTAACTCATATATATATATATATATATATATATATATATAGTTGACACACTGGAGNCAGAACTCAAGATATGCCTGAAACACAGAGACAGCATATAATGCCCAGTATTGCTGGAAATTGCAATTAAGCATAAATGGATCCTAAGTCATGAAATGAGGTCTAAGTCTATGCAATTCAGCCCAAAAGAGGTTTCAAAGACTAAGTATGAGGAATAACTATTGTATAAAAAGTGTGTTCATCACTTCCTCTCCCTCTCCTTTAACTACGCCACTCATGACGATATGCATATTTTCTGGAAAAACTATCCAATCTATATAGCAAAGCTCAGAAAAGATTCCTAGAGGCTGTACAAGTGGTTAGCATTGTCTTTCTTTCCTATTTTTAAACAGAAAGCAATATCTTTGGAAGGTAGTTCAAATACCAGTTTGATTTCTCTTTGTTTTTGTTTTGTTGGCCACAACCAGTTAGCGTAGTTTCTCTGTACAATACAAGGTAAAATTTGCCAGGCCCATTACCATTAGTTACCATAATAAATTGATAGGCATGTTGAGATCATACATCATCGTCCATCAAGTACACATATTCAAGAAAACATGACGTATTTCACAGTGGTGTTGTTGGTTTGCTACTTCACTGCACACCAAATTCTTGTTGCTAATGCCATTGATGCTAAACCTCTAGTGCCAGCATTTTATGTTATTGGTGATTCAGGCGAAGATGTTGGAAACAACAAGTATTTGAAGACTGAGGCACAGCCAAGGAACTTTTCCCGCATAGATCATATCGGTTGACCAATGGCAAAACTGGTGCAGAGACCACGGGTATGTAAATTAGGTTGAAGATGTGTTCTCTCAATTTATAGTACTAGATTGACAATTTTTTTTGTGATTTGTGTTCATTGTTTTCTCTATGGCTGAGCTTTTGGGCTTACCATTTAAAGGAAACGATAATAGGCAGGAAAAGTATCTCAAGAATTATTGAGCATGTATTCTGAATTTATACAAGTATCTGTACCATTGAACTATTTGAATTTTGAAAATAACAAACTGAACTAAACCTAGAATAAAGTGCATCTTTACAAAATTATATTTACAGGATTATATTTACAGGTAGTTACATAGAATATTTGAATAAGATCCTAACTATCAACTAATACTCCTTTATACCCGTCAAGATGGTGGAGGGGTCAAAACACCAATCTTGGTGCAGAGACTGAAACCATGGTCCAGAAAGTGGCTTGGTGAGAAGGTCAGCCAATTTGTGTGAAGAAGGCACATGAGATATCCGCAGAGCTTTATTAGAAACCAGATCATGAACAAAGTGATAATCAATAGAAAGATGCTTCATTCTAGGGTGGAAAATATGGTTAGCAGAACCAATATTATTTGAGAAAATTGTGAAAGATGAGGGAAGCTTGAGACCCAACTCAATTAAAATGTTTTGAAGCCATAAAATTTCCGCTGCAGTAGAGTTATTGTAAGATACTCGACCTCAGTGGAGGATTTAGCCACTGACTGTTGCTTCCTAGATGACCAAGAGATTGGGTTTGAGCCAAGATAAGCTATGTATGAACCATTGGACGTCTATCAATAGTGTCCCCCGCCCAATCAGCATCACAGTAAGCAATAAGACTGAGGCCAGCAGTGCCACACAGATGAACGCCAAATGTGAGAGTGGACTTGAGATAACATAATAGACGTTTGAGAACTTGGTAAATGATCATCTCGTGGGGCCTGCATGTGTTGAGCAAGCCTATGAACAGTGAAGGCCACATCAGGCAAGAGAGAGGTATTAGAGTGACCCTACAAGACGTTTGTAAACTGTAGCAATTGTAGATGGAGATTTAAGAGAAAATTTCCAAGATGTGGACATTGGGGTGGAGACAGGTTTGGCGTCTTGCATCTAGGATTTTTCAAGTAAATCCCTAATATACTTGTGCTGTGTGACAAAAAGATCTGCAGGAGTAGGCACTAGCTCAAGCACAAGAAAGAAATGAGGGTTGCTGAGATCCTTAAGAGAAAAGGCAGCAACAAGGGAAGCCATGAAAGTTCTTAGAAACTCATTGTTGTTCCTTGTGAGAAGAAGGCCATCAACATAGACCAGAAAGTAAGAAACCACAGACCCATGCCTATAAATGAACAATGATGCATCAGATTTGGAGTTATAGAAGCCATTTGAGATCAAGAAGGTGCAGATAGCTTGGTACGAAGCATGTGGAGCTTGCTTGAGGCCACAGATGGCTTTCTATAACTTAAAGACATAGTGGGGATACTAGGAATGGACAAAGCCAGTGGGTTGGCTAATATAGACTTCCTTAGAGAGAGCACCCTGCAAAAATGCATTGTTGACTTCCATTTGGCGGACTCACCATGGAGAGAGCAATAGTAAGCACAATCTTTATTGTTTGAGGTTTAATAACTAGAGAGAATATATCAAAGTAATCCACGCTTGGTCTTTGGATAAAACCCTTGGCAACAAGACATGCCTTATACTTTGAAATTGATCCATCAAGATTCCTTTTAACATGAAAAACCCATTTGTTCCCACGACATTGAAAGATGGTTTAGGGGGTACAAGATCCTAAGAGTCATTATGCATTAGCACAATGAATTCCTTAGACATGGCTTGCCTCAAGAGAGGAGACTTTAGGGCCTGAGAGACACAGGTTGACTCTAAAGCATGGGGAAGAGGATATTTAAATACATAATAAATTCTTTTGGGTTTGAAAATATGGTTCTTGGCACGGGTTTGCATACTGTGTGGACCAAGAAGAGTGGAAGGCTGAGAGGGAAGTGAGTTACCTATGGGAAGACCCTGTGAAGATGTGGGCAAATCACTGTTGCATTGGAGGAGTTAGGGTCATGTGGGACCATGATACAATGGGTCACAAGAGAGCAAGCAGTAGAAGAAGGAAGTCCAACCCATGCTACCTGTAGTTATGCATGGGAGTGCATGGCACATGCACGTGAATTACAATAGTAGAAGTTATGGGTTCTGGTTTATAGAAGAAAGAGTTCTGGTTTGACTGAAGAAGCACCACTAGTTATTTAATATATAGTAGGAGTCTTAATATAGTAGTTTAATTATAATATATATATATATATATATATATATATATATATATATAGAGTAAAACCCCTTTTTGGTCCCTGAAAAATTCAACGATGGACAAGTTAGTCCCCAAAAAATGTTCGCTGACAATTTCGTCCTCAAATTATGGTTCCGTACAACAAATTAGTCCTCAAAAAATTTTCGTTGACAATTTAGTCCTCGAATTATGGTTCCGTACGACAAATTAGTCNAATTTTCGCTGACAATTTAGTCCTCAAATTATGGTTCTGTACGACAAATTAGTCCTCAGTTGAGGATTAATTCGAGGACTAATTTGTCGTATGAAACCATAATTCGAGGACTAATTTGTCGTACGGAACCATAATTCGAGGACAAAATTGTCAGCGAACATTTTTGGAGGACTAACTTGTCAATCACTGAATAATTTAGGGACTAAAAAGGGGTTTTACTCATATATATATATATATATATATATATATCAGTACTAGTTGAGTAGGTCTCTATTATAATAAGTTATCTAGTGGAGTAGGTATCTATTAAATAAGTTATCTATTGAATAGTTATTTCTTAAAGTAGCTCTAGCTATCTTGTAAAGACTACAGCCTGTAAAACCAACACATTACTGTTGAGGGAAATTTATCAATAAACAAAGATTTCAATACGTGAGTTGTATCATTTGGTATCAGAGCCAAATGGCAATCCAAAAAGAGCAACTTGAGCGTTTGGAAGGAGAGGTTGCAGGCTTGATAGAGAAGGTCAGGGAATAGATGAGGGGATGCAAGGAGTGGTAGTTTCCATGAACAATCAATTCAAGGAAGTTAACAACCAATTTAGAGAAGTGAAAGACACGTTGGCCAAGTTACTCGGCCAAACACAGCAAGGGAAGATGGAGGACGAGTCATCCAAAGTAGCTAACTGGCGTAAGACAACAGAGAACAACCATGCACTGCCACGATACATTAAGTTGGATTTCCCCCGCTATGCGGGCACAGACCCAATGGAATGGTTACAGTGGGTGTAACATACGTACGCAGCAAAAAATGTGACAGTCACATGGGAAGTGTTCGAACGCGAACTAATCACTCGATTTGGTCCCACAGGGTTTGAAGACGTTGATGAAGCACTCACACAGATTAAACACATGGGTCCCTTATGCAACTACCTACGAGAGTTCGAGCGGCTTGCCAACCAAGTAGCAGATTGGCCCCAGAAAGCTCTGGTTGGTGCCTTTGTGGGCGGATTGAAGGAAGAACTTGCCGGTGAAGTGCGAATACAGAGACCCAAAACACTGTGCGAGATGACTTGCATGCTCGACGAACCAGGCCAATGCACACCAGCGAGCGTGCTACCTAACTTGGGCATGAGACAACCAGCACCTTGACAAAAAGAAAAATACCACTGAGGGTAAAGAAACTCACTTGGGCTGAGATGCAACAATGGCGAGAGAAAGGCTTATGTTTTAACTGCGACGAACGATTCACGATGGTTCATAAGTGTAAGAAACCGCAGCTCCTCATGCTCGACGCCCATGAACCCCTTAGAACAGAAGAAGAGGACGAGGACGAAAATGCAGAGATAGAAATTTGCTTACACGCCCTCTCTGGATGGACCAACCCACAAACTCTCAAGGTCACTGGCTACATCCTAGACCAGCCTTTATCTGTCTTAATTGACAGTGGACAGTGGGTCGACACACAACTTCATTAGCCAAAGCAAGGCAGAGTCTCTAAAGTTACTAGTGACTACACCCACCACCTTCAATGTCTCTGTAGCAAATGGAACCTTGGTAAAATGCGATGGCAAATGCAACAAGGTACAAATTCATATACAAGGTTATTCATTCATTACTAGCTTATATGTGTTACCACTAGCAGGTGTGGATGCAGTACTAGGATTTCAATGGCTTAGAGCACATCGACCCACCCTTTGTGATTGGGGAAAACTCACCATGGAGTTCACAACCCAAGGGCAATGACATCAGATCAAGGGGCAGACCAAACAGACAGTACAAACAGAGAGTATTCATGGCATTATGAGGCAGCGAGCACACATCAGTGCACTCTTTGTGTTACATGCACAACTAACCGTGCCTGAAGTAGCCCCCACAGTAGAACACAACGAAGGAGAGACAGAACTGGAGCTTGGAGCGGTACTTCAGAAGTATGCAGCAGTATTTATGGAACCTAAACAGTTGCCACCATCACGTGGGTTTGACCACCAAATCCCACTCAAAGAGGGAACACAACCAGTCAATGTTTACCCCTACCGCTACTCATATCACCAGCAAAATGAGATCGAAAGACAAGTCTCAGAGATGATCACTAATGGAATAGTTTAGCCCATCACTAGCCCATATTCATCCCCAGTGCTCTTGGTCCGAAAGAAGGATGGGAGTTGGCGCTTTTGTATCTATTATAGAGCCCTTAACGAGGTCATTATCAAGGACCAATTCCCCATCCCAACAGTAGAAGACATGTTAGACGAACTGCATGGGGCACAATACTTCTCCAAGCTTGATCTACGATCCGGGTACCACCAAATATGGGTGCAAGCTGGAGATACACATAAGACAACATTTCGAACACATCATGGGCCCTACGAGTACCTAGTCATGCCATTTGGCTTGTGTAATAAACATGCTACATTCCAATCTGCTATGAACTCCATATTTGCACATGATTTACACAAGTTTGTCCTTGTTTTCTTTGATGACATATTAGTTTATAGCACCACTGGGGAAACTCATATTAACCACCTTGAGCTTACCTTACAGACACTAGAACGACATCAGTTCTATGCAAAGCTCTGTAAATGCAGGTTTGGGCGATAGGAAGTGGATTACCTAGGCCATATTATCAAACATAATGGCGTCATGATAGACCCAGAGAAAATAGAAGTTATCCATGCATGGCCTTGCCCACGAACAGTCACAAAATTGCATGGATTTCTGGGTCTTACGGGGTGCTATCGCAAGTTCATTCGGCACTATGGTTGGGTGGCAGCTCCACTAACCAAATTACTCAAGAAAGGCAGTTTCAAATGGGGGGAGGAAGCCCAAAAAGCCGTTGTGCATCTTAAAACCTTAATGTGTAGTGCACCAGTCTTAGCCATGCCAGACTTCACTAAGACATTTACTGTAGAAAATGATGCAAGTGACCATGGGATGGGAGCTATGTTATCACAAGAAGGAAAACCAGTGGCGTTCCTAAGCAAAGCCTTGGGTGCGGCATCTAGAAGCAAGTCGACTTATGTCAAGGAAATGATGGCAGTGTTGGAGGCAATTCACATATGGTGCCCCTACTTGTTTAGGCAACATTTCATCGTCCTTACAGATCAACGGAGCCTTAAATACCTGCTAGAACAAAAGATAACAACGCCTGAACAATAGAAGTGGGTAGCTAAGTTACTAGGATATGACTATGAAGTTCAATATAGGCCAAGAAAAGAAAATGATGCCGCCAATGCATTGTCACGTCACCCAGACCCACCAAGTATATTGGCTATCACATACCCGCGATTTGCAATCTTACAGGAGTTGTGTGAAGCATTGACCCATGACCCATACTTAATAGGTTTACACCAGCAACTTCAGAGTGGCGACGGTGGTGACACTGGATTTACACAAACAAATGGGCTAATACTCTACCAAGGCCGACTAGTCTTGCCCTCATCCAGTGAACTTGTAGCTTAAGTTCTCGCAGAGTATCATGGCTCAACGATAGGAGGACATGTGAGCGAATTGAAAACATACCAGAAGGTGAAGCATGACTTCTACTGGCAAGGACACGAACCGCTATCAAGCGTTGGGTGGCTGCATGTGATACTTGCCAATGCAACAAGCACCTGTCACAAAGCCCAGCGGGACTGCTGCAACCACTACCCATCCTGGAACACGTGTGGGATGATATCTCCATGGATTTCGTGGAAGGCCTGACTATGTCAGCAGGGAAGAACGTGATCATGGTGGTGGTAGACAGACTCAGTAAGTACGCCTACTTCCTTGCCTTAGCACACCCATTTAATGCTAAAATAGTAGTAGAGCTATTCATCAATGGCGTGGCCAAATTACATGGCATGCTGCAAACGATCGTCAGTGATCGTGACCCCATCTTTTTGTATAACTTTTGGAAAGAATTCTTCTGCCTACGAGGGATGCAACTTCACACTAGCACAACTTACCACCCTCAAACTGACGGCCAAACGGAAGTAGTGAATCGTTGCCTTGAACAATATTTACGATGCTTTGCATATCAACATCAAAAACAGTGGGGGTGTTAACTGGCGTGGGCAGAATACTGGTACAACACTAACTACCATGAAGCCACCAAATGGACCTTCGAAGTAGTATATGGAAGGTTGCCACCAAAAATCATTAAATATGAGCATGGAGGTACTAGCGTGAATGAAGTGGAGCAAGCATTACAAGACAGGGATATGGTTCTAACCAAACTTCGAGCACAACTCTTAATAGCCCAGCAGCACATGGTGCTCAAGGCCAATAAAAAAAAGAAGGGATGTGGAGTTTCAAATAGGGGAATGGGTCTATCTGAAGTTACACCCCTTTCGCTAATCGGCGGTGTTCAAGCGAGCATACCAGAAGTTGGCTAGCAAGTTTTATGGCCCTTATCAGATTGAGGAATGAGTGGGGAAGGTAGCTTATAAGTTGGCACTACCCCCAGAATCACGTATCCATCTAGTCTTCCATGTCTCTTTGCTACGGAGAAAGATTGGTGATGTCCCAGTAGCAGTGGTTGCGATACCACCAGTAGATGACAAGGGAGAAATGGCAGTAGTTTCGGACAAAGTACTCCAAAAGCGATGGGTCACAAGCGGAAGGAAGCATAACTAAGAAGCACTGGTGCAATGGGCCACTTGGGAACTAATCCATGAGTTGTAAAATAGATTTCCAGAACTGATCCTTGAGAACAAGGAGTCACTCGAAGGGCGGGGGAATGATACAATGGGTCACAAGAGAGCAAGTAGTAGAAGAAGAAAGCCCAACCCACGCTACATGCAGTAATGCATGGGAGTGCTTGGCACATGCACGTGAGTTACAGTAGTAGAAGTTACGGGTTTCAGTTTATAGAAGAAAGAGTTATGGTTTGACTGAAGAAGCACCACTAGTTATTTAATATATAGTAGGAGTCTTAGTATAGTAGTTTGATTATAATATATATATATATATATATATCAGTACTAGTTGAGTAGGTCTCTATTATAATAAGTTATCTAGTAAAGTAGGTATCTATTAAATAAGTTATCTATTGAATAGTTATCTCTTAAAGTAGCTTTAGCTATCCTGTAAAGGCTACGGCCTATAAAACCAACACATTACTGTTAAGGGAAATTTATCAATAAACAAAGATTTCAATACGTGAGTTGTATCATTTGGTATCAGAGCCAAATGGCAATCCAAAAAGAGTGACTTGAGCGTTTGGAAGGAGAGGTTGCAAGCTTGATAGAGATGGTCAGGGAATAGATGAGGGGATGCAAGGAGTGGTAGTTTCCATGAACAATCAATTCAAGGAAGTTAACAACCAATTTAGAGAAGTGAAAGACACGTTGGCCAAGTTACTCGACCAAACACAGCAAGGGAAGATGGAGGATGAGTCATCCAAAGTAGTTAACCGGCGTAAGATGACAGAGAACAACCATGCACTGCCACGATACATTAAGATGGATTTCCCCCGCTATGCGGGCATAGACCCAACGGAATGGTTGCATCGGGTACGCCAGTTCTTTCAATACCAAGGAATGCCAGATGATCAACGAGTTCCCTTGGCTTCCTTTCACATGGAAGGAGAAGCTAACCAATGGTTACAGTGGGTGCAACACACGTACGCATCAGGAAATGTGACGGTGATAACACATTATTTTATACTATTTGTTTCCCTTATACTTAGTCTTTTAGTGTGTGTTTCTAGTTATTTTTATGGCTTTTAGACATGTTTTGTAGATTTGGACTTGTTGGTGCTTGTAGATTTTAATTGCTTAATTGTTAAATTATGACACTGCTTACATTTTTCACCATATCGTTTGCTACAGATGTCCAATTGATGTGATTCCAGTCTCGTTGGAAAGCTGACAGCAAATGCCACATTTCATATGAAGAGCCCAGAAGCTGATTCTCGCGTCTGGACAACTGAAATTCACGTGCAAGCAGTCCAGATTTTCTGCTCCGCCCAGCACTCCGCCCAGCATTGACTGATTCCTTCCCTTAGGGCTGCTTATTGGACTAGAGCATGTTTATTTGGGCCAACATCTGCTTTTTGGTCCAAAACAAATGACACTAGGGCTTGATCATGTTGTTACTATTAATAATTTAGGAAACTAGGTTTATTTTGTAATTAGGAAACCATTAGGAAACCTAGAGGAGGCAGCCAGCTAGTATATATTCTCAAGTTGTTGAGGCAAATATACACAATCAGAAGAGATACGAAATTCCTTGAGCTGCTGCTGCCTCCTTTGCTTAGTTCGTTTTTCCCCTTTGCTTTGTGTTCAAGTCTTCCATGGAAGGCTAAGTTCGTTTGTAATCAATTCAAGAGGAGCCAAACTTGACAATCCAGAGTTCCTGTGCTTCAACCGGGTTTGATTTAATTTAATTTGAATTACTGCTTCTCCCCTTCTTCATGTGATTGAATGGTACTTTGATTGTATGAGTTGTATGAATTTAAATCAGTCGATTAGATTCATAACAGTAATCAGATTAATAATCATACTTTAAAGGTCTTTAATATATGGTTAACTTGGCTAATTCGGTTATTAAATTAATCTGGACTTAGTGATATAGAGTGGTTGCCTAGAGTCTTAATTCCATTATTAATTGAATCCTGATTGGTAAATCAGTAGGAATTCTAAGTGTTATTGTTAAGGGTTC
Organism: Cercis canadensis; assembly: GCA_003255065.1. Classification (NCBI taxonomy): domain Eukaryota; kingdom Viridiplantae; phylum Streptophyta; class Magnoliopsida; order Fabales; family Fabaceae; genus Cercis; species Cercis canadensis. The sequence goes on along the minus strand of QAOA01003329.1, from coordinate 23,388 downwards.
CAGGTAACACTTAACCAAGAATTAAAACATATCTAGGTTATCTTTAGTGAACAAGGATAGATTAAGATTTGGTTGCCTGCTTGAGTTGATTGCGTTTTCTATTATTTGATAAATTTAGTTTACTGCCTTCTTAATTCTTAGTATATTGCATTCAACACAAAATCCCCCCTTATTCTGTTCTTGCTTAAGTTCTTAAAAGATTAGTTGTTCTGGTGAATCCTTGGGAGACGACACTGGTTGCATCCTATACTACAATTTAGTTGCAATTAGTAGTTTAATTTTGTACGGTTCGGCACCCGTCAGACAGTCACATGGGAAGTGTTCGAACACGCATTAATCACTCGATTTGGTCCCACAGGATTTGAAGACTTTGATGAAGCACTCACACAGATTAAACACATGGGTCCATNATTTACTGCTTTCTTAATTCTTAGTATATTGCATTCAACACAAAACCCCCCCTTATTCTGTTCTTGCTTAAGTTCTTAAAAGATTAGTTGTTCTGGTGAATCCTTGGGAGACGACACTGGTTGCATCCTATACTACAATTTAGTTGCAATTAGTAGTTTAATTTTGTACGGTTCGGCACCCGTCAGACGGTCACATGGGAAGTGTTCGAACGCGCATTAATCACTCGATTTGGTCCCATAGGGTTTGAAGGCTTTGATGAAGCACTCACACAGATTAAACACATGGGTCCATTATGAAACTACCTACGAGAGTTCGAGTGGCTAGGCAACCAAGTACAAGATTGACCCCAGAAAGCTCTGGTTGGTGCCTTTGTGGGAAGATTGAAGGAAGAACTTGCCGATGAAGTGCGAATACAAAGACCCAAAACACTGCTTGAGGCAATAGACTATGCCCGAATGCGAGATGACTTGCATGCTTGACTAACCAGGCCAATGCACACCAGTGAGCATGCTACCAAACGTGGGCATGAGACAGCCAGCACCTTGACAGAAAGAAAAATATCACCGGGGGTAAAGAAACTCACTTGGGCCGAGATACAACAGCGGCGAGAGAAAGGCTTATGTTTTAACTGCGACGAACGATTCACGGTGGTTCACAGGTGTAAGAAACTGCAGCTCCTCATGATCGACACCCATGAACCCCTTGCAACAGAAGAAGAGGACGAGGACGAAAATGCAGAGATAGAAATCTCCTTACACGCCCTCTCTAGATGGACTAACCCACAAACTCTCAAGGTCACTGGCTACATCCTAGACCAGCCTTTATCTGTCTTAATTGACAGTGGGTCGACACACAACTTCATTAGCCAAAGCAAGGCAGAGTCTCTAAAGTTACCAGTGACTACACCCACCACCTTCAATGTCTCTGTAGCTAATGGAACCTTGGTAAAATGAGATGGCAAATGTGACAAGGTAAAAATTCATATACAAGGTTATTCATTCATTACTAGCCTATATGTGTTACCACTAGCAGGTGTGGACGCAGTACTAGGAATTCAGTGGCTTGGAGCACTTGGACCCACCCTCTATGATTGGGGAAAACTCACCATGGAGTTCACAACCCAAGGGCAACGACATCAGATCAAGGGGCAGACCAAACAGACAGTACAAAAAGAGACTATTCATGGCATTATGAGGTAGTGAGCACACATCAGTGCACTCTTTGTGTTACATGCACAACTAACCATGCCTGAAGCAGCCCCCACAGTAGAACACAACGAAGGAAAGATAGAACTAGAGCTTGGAGTGGTACTTCAGAAGTATGCAACAGTATTTATGGAACCCAAACAGTTGCCACCATCACGTGGGTTTGACCACCAAATCCCACTCAAAGAGGGAACAAAACCAGTCAATGTCCGCCCCTACCGCTACTCATATCACCAGGAAAATGAGATCGAAAGACAAGTCTCAGAGATGATCACTAATGGAATAGTTCAGCCCATCACTAGCCCATATTCATCCCCAGTGCTCTTGGTCCAAAAGAAGGATGGGAGTTGGCGCTTTTGTACCGATTATAAAGCCCTTAATGAGGTCACTATCAAGGACCAATTCCCCATCCCAACAGTAGAAGACATGTTAGACAAACTGCATGGGGCACAATACTTCTCCAAGCTTGATCTACGATCCGGGTACCACCAAATACAGGTGCAAGTTGGAGATACACATAAACAACATTTCGAATACATCATGGGCACTACGAGTACCTAGTCATGCCATTTGGCTTGTGTAATGCACCTACCACATTCCAATATGCTATGAACTCCATATTTTCCAATGATTTATGCAAGTTTTTCCTTGTTTTCTTTGATGACATATTAGTTTATAGAACCACTTGGGAAACTCATATTAACCACCTTAAGCTTACCTTACAAACACTAGAACGACATCAGTTCTATGCAAAGCTCTTGATGAACACACTTTTTATACAGTAGTTAACCCTCATATTTAGTCTTTTAAACCTATTTTGGGCTGAATTTAGTGGGCTTGGGCCACATTTCATGACTTGGGATCCAATTGTGCCTAATTGTATTTTTCGGCAATACTGGGCATTTTATGCTGTCTCTCTGTTTCTTGCATATCTTCAGTTATGAATGTCTAAAAATTTTGAGTCATACCTTGTAGGAAAACTGAGAGAATTATCTACAACTTTCATTTAGGACTCCAAAGTCAATTCGGACTTCCAGTAGGTCATATGCAGCCTGGAAGCCAGAGAAGAGATGCTGTCACAGGATCCTGACCCGCATGCAGTGTTTGGACCATAAATTGAGTTGTAGGTGTCGTATGGACTTGAAACTGGTCCCATTGGAAAGCTAAGACGCAGAGCTTCAATTATTATGAAGACCAGTTTACGAAATTGTATAGTTAAATGGTCTTATTTCCTGTAGAAGTTGGCTGATAGTTCTAGAGACTTGTTGGCACTTAAATGGGCCTAACTTCTTCATTACAAGTCCAATTGAGCCCAAACCAAAGCCCAATGAAAGCTAAGGCCCATGGGAATAAGTGTGACCGAAGGGCAATTTAGGTATGCATGTATTTTTGGAGGCTTATATGCTCAAAAGGAGGCAGCCGAAATTATATTCGAATATTTTAGGAGATATTTTGTAGACAACTTTTTTTTGTTTTCTTAGTTTCTAAGTTTTCTCTCTAGATATTTTGTAAACTTGGTTCCTCTGGTTCATGGAGGGCTGAATACTCAAATCAATCCAAGTTTTGGCTGTTCTGATTATTGATTCTGAGATTATGCTTTGATTGTTATTCATTTAAAGGTTAATCTACTTCTTTGCTTCCTTTGAAATATTCTGTTTGAATTGCTTAAATTCAGATTTGGATTTTCATGTGTTGATTGCTTAATTACATGTGATAAAAGAGGAAAGTAAAGGTTAATTAATGTTTCTAAGCTTTTGGACGGATTAATTACCCTTGGCTGGATTCTGGACTTAGGTTAAACTGGATTTGAATGAGTGCTTAATTCATTTAGTCTTAGTTGATCCAAATTCTGGTTGCTTAACCAGTGGATATCCATAGAGGTGACGGGTGCCGAACCGTACAAAATTAAACTACTAATTGCAGCTAAATTGTAGTATAGGATGCAACCAGTGTCGTCTCCCAAGGATGCACCAGAATAACTAATCTTTTAAGAACTTAAGCAAGAACAGAATAAGGGGGGATTTTGTGTTGAATGCAATATACTAAGAATTAAGAAAGCAGTAAACTGAATTTATCAAATAAGAGAAAACGCAATCAACTCAAGCAGGCAACCAAACCTTAATCCATCCTTGTTCACTAAAGATAAACTAGATCTGATTTAATTCTTGGTTAAGTGTTACCTGGAACCCCTAACAATAACACTTAGAATTCCTACTGATTTACCAATCAGGATTCAATTAATCATGGAATTAAGACTCTAGGCAACCGCTCTATATCACTAAATCCAGATTAATTTAATAACCGAATTATCCAAGTTAACCATATATTAAAGACCTTTAAAGTATGATTATCAATCTGATTACTGTTATGAATCTAATCAACCGATTTAAATTCATACAACTCATGGAATCAAAGTACCATTCAATCACATGAAGAAGGGGAGAAG
>QAOA01003329.1:0-15566 GCA_003255065.1 Cercis canadensis | reverse complement strand
CAGAACTCAAGATATGCCTGAAACACAGAGACAGCATATAATGCCCAGTATTGCTGGAAATTGCAATTAAGCATAAATGGATCCTAAGTCATGAAATGAGGTCTAAGTCTATGCAATTCAGCCCAAAAGAGGTTTAAAAGACTAAGTATGAGGAATAACTATTGTATAAAAAGTGTGTTCATCAGTGTGACCTAAGGGCAATTTGGGGGTGCATGTATTTTTGGAGGCTTATATGCTCAGAAGGAGGCAGCCGAAATTATATTCGAATATTTTAGGAGATATTTTGTAGACAACTTTTTTTGTTTTCTTAGTTTCTAAGTTTTCTCTCTAGATATTTTGTAAACTTGGTTCCTCTGGTTCATGGAGGGCTGAATACTCAAATCAATCCAAGTTTTGGCTATTCTGATTATTGATTCTGAGATTATGCTTTGATTGTTATTCATTTAGTGGTTAATCTACTTCTTTGCTTCCTTTGAAATATTCTGTTTGAATTGCTTAAATTCGGATTTGGATTTTCATGTGTTGATTGCTTAATTACATGTGATAAAAGAGGAAAGTAAAGGTTAATTAATGTTTCTAAGCTTTTGGACGGATTAATTACCCTTGGCTGGATTCTGGACTTAGGTTAAACTGGATTTGAATGAGTGCTTAATTCATTTAGTCTTAGTTGATCCAAATTCTGGTTGCTTAACCAGTGGATATCCATAGAGGACTGAGAGGTTTCTTGATGTGTTCTAAGGCCAAGAACTAGGTTAATAATTGGATGGATTCCCTGAAATCAATGATGGATTAAAATCAAAATCAGTTAGACTTGGATTGGTTGTTTTCCTTAAGGTTTACCACTTTTAATTAATTTTTGTTAATCACTTCAACAAAACAAACCCCCTGTTTATATGTTCCTAAATTTGATTTACTAATTTTAGAGTAATCCTTTGGTTCGACTTGGTGTTGTCTTATGCTACAAGTAGCTTTAGTAAACCGACTTTAAAAATCACTAATTTGGAGAGCCTCAGCATCTCATCAGCTCTCTAAATGCAGGTTTGGCGACAGGAAATGGATTACCTAGGCCATATTATCAAACATAATGGCATCATGGTAGACCCAGAGAAAATAGAAGTTATCCATGCATGGCCTTGCCCACGAATAGTCACAAAATTGCATGGATTTCTGGGTCTTACGAGGTACTATCGCAAGTTCATTCGGCACTATGGTTGGGTGGCAGCTCCATTAACCAAATTACTCAAGAAAGGCAGTTTCAAATGGGGGGAGGAAGCCCAAAAAGCCTTTGTGCATCTTAAAATCTTAATATGTAATGCACCAGTCTTAGCCATGCCAGACTTCACTAAGACATTTACTATAGAAACTGATACAAGTGACCATGGGATGGGAGCTATGTTATCACAAGAAGGAAAACCAGTGGCATTCCTAAGCAAAGCCTTGGGTGCAGCATCTAGAAGTAAGTCGACTTATGTCAAGAAAATGATGGCAGTGTTGGAGGCAATTCACATATGGTGCCCCTACTTGTTCGGGCAACATTTCATCGTCCTTACAGATCAACGGAGCCTTAAATACTTGCTAGAACAAAAGATAACAACGTCTGAACAACATAAGTGGGTAGCTAAGTTACTAGGATATGACTATGAAGTTCAATACAGGCCAAGAAAAGAAAATGATGCCGCCGATGCATTGTCACATCACCCAGACCCACCAAGTATATTGGCTATCACATACCTGCGATTTGCAATCTTACAGGAGCTGCGTGAAGCCAATACCCATGACCCATACTTAACAGGTTTACACCAGAAACTTCAGAGTGGCGACGGTGGTGACACTAGATTTACACAAACAAATGGGCTAATACTTTACCAAGGCTGACTAGTCTTGCCCTCATCCAGTGAACTCGTAGCTCAAGTTCTCGCAAAGTATCACGGCTCAACTATAAAAGGACATGCGGGCGAATTGAAAACATACCAGAGGGTGAAGCGTGACTTCTACTAGCAAGGACAACGAACCACTGTCAAGCGTTGGGTGGCTGCATGTGATACTTGCAAACACAACAAGCACTTGTCACAAAGCCCAGTGAGACTGCTGCAACCACTACCCCCCGGAACACGTGTGGGATGATATCTCCATGGATTTCGTGGAAGGCTTGCCCATGTCAGCAGGGAAGAATGTGATCATGGTGGTGGTAGATAGACTCAGTAAGTACGCCTACTTCCTTGCCTTAGCACACCCATTTAATGCCAAAATAGTAGCAGAGCTATTCATCAATGGCATGGCCAATTACATGGCATACTGCAAACGATCGTCAGTGATCGTGACCCCATCTTTTTGTCTAACTTTTGGAAAGAATTCTTCTGCCTACAAGGGATGCAACTTCACACTAGCACAACTTACCACCCTCAAACCGACAGCCAAACGGAAGTAGTGAATCATTGCCTTGAACAATATTTACGATGTTTTGCATCTCAACATCAAAAATAGTGGGGGTGTCATCTGGCATAGGCAGAATACTAGTACAACACTAACTACCATGAAGCCACCAAATGAACCTTCGAATTAGTATATGGAAGGTTGCCACCAAAAATCATTAAATATGAGCATGGAGGTATTGGCGTGAATGAAGTGGAGCAAGCATTACAGGACAGGGATATGGTTCTAACCACACTTCGAGCACAACTCCGAATAGCCTAGCATCACATGGTGCTCAAGGTCAATAAAAAAAGAAGGGATGTGGAGTTTCAAACAGGGGAATGGGTCTATATGAAGATACACCCCTTTTGCTAGTCGACGGTGTTCAAGCGAGCATACCAGAAGTTGGCTAGCAAGTTTTATGGCCTTTATCAGATTGAAGAACGAGTGGGGAAGGTAGCTTATAAGTTGGCACTACCCCTAGAATCACATATCCATCCAGTCTTCCATGTCTCTTTACTACGAAGAAAGATTGGTGATGCCCCAGTAGCAGTGGTTGCGATACCACCAGTGGATGACAAGGGAGAAATGGCAGTAGTTTCAGACAAAGTACTCCAAAAGTGATGGGTCACAAGCAGAAGGAAGCATAACTAAGAAGCACTGGTGCAATGGGCCACTTGGGAACCAATCCATGAGTTGGAAAATAGATTTCCAGAACTGATCCTTGAGAACAAGGAGTCACTCGAAGGGCGGGGGAATGATACAATGGGTCACAAGAGAGCAAGCAATAGAAGAAGAAAGCCCAACCCACGCTACATGCAGTAATGCATGGGAGTGCATGGCACATGCACGTGAGTTACAGCAATAGAAGTTATGGGTTCTGGTTTATAGAAGAAAGAGTTATGGTTTGACTGAAGAAGCACCACTAGTTATTTAATATATAGTAGGAGTCTTAATATAGTAGTTTGATTATAATAGATATATATATCAGTACTAGTTGAGTAGGTCTTTATTATAATAAGTTATCTAGTAGAGTAGGTATCTATTAAATAAGTTATCTATTGAATAGTTATGTCTTAAAGCAGCTCTAGCTATCTTGTAAGGGCTACGACCTATAAAATCAACACATTACTGTTGAGGGAAATTTATCAATAAACAAAGATTTCAGTATGTGAGTTGTATGAGACCAATGGTTGAAGTGGCAAGGTTGAACTTGAATAGGAATGAGAGTGAAGAATGTGGGGAAGAGAGAGTAAAAGAATTTGAATTTGAATGGGAAATAGATGAGTCTGCTGGTGGAGAGGATAGAGTTGGAGATAAAGTAGGAGTGTGAAAACATATTAACTCATGTGGATCATGAGGAGAGGATTGGGTGGAAGAGGTGGGAACCGAATTAGGTGGAGATATTGTGGAAAAAAGAAAATTATCCTCCAAAAATTAAACATGCCTAGAGAGATAAAACTTTTGATTTTTGAAATCAAAACAAATGAAGGCACTTTGAGTGGTAGAGTAGCCAAGAAATATGCATGGATGGGATCTGAGCTAGAGTTTGTTAGTTGTGTAAGGTTTTAACCAGGGAAAACAAACACAGCCAAAGGTACGCAACTTATGGTACATAGGGGAATGATTAAATAAAATTGGAAAAGGGGTTTTGGATTGAAGGGTAGGCGTTTACAACCTATTGATAAGATAGGCAGCAGTCTTGATGGCAAAAGACCAAAAATGAAGTGGGAGGGAAGCATGATTAAAAAGATGCTTAGCTGCTTCAATGAGATGGCAATGTTTTCTTTTAGAGAGTCAATTGTGTTCAGGAGTATGTCTGGAGTGTGTAGGTGTGAAATGCCATTAGAAACTAGATATTTTTCGCAAGCCAATATATTCACCACCATTATCCAAATATAAGGCATTAAGTTTGCAATTAAATGTTTTCTCAACTAAAGCTTGAAATGCGGGAAAAATGGAAGAAACATCTGACTTGTGTTTGAGGGGATATAACCAAACATATTTAGAGAAATGATATGTAAGGATAACATAGAAACAAAAGCCATCTATTGATTGCACTAGGGTAGGACCTCAAATATCAAAATATACAATATTCAATGAACCAGTATTAGTCAGACTAGACTTAGCAAAAGGAATTTTGTGGCTTTTATGTGCAAAACTGTTATAGACTGAATTCTGAAGTAGAGTCAAAGAGAACACAACAAAAAAGATAGGCGAAAAATAGAGAGAAAAACATAGAAACTTCTTATTAACAAGTTGGATATGCTCTCTAGTGTAGTCTACTCCTTTATATAGGATGACACAGACGCATAGGGCTTAACCCTTTGACAGCTAAGCTATTAACTACAATAACTATCTATCCGTTATTGGCAACTAATTCCTGAAACAGATTACAATCAAATACAAAATATAACAGAATACAAGTATGGTGGCTGATGTGGCAGGTTGTTGATAATAGTGCTTGCCCCTTTTGAAACCCTTGACTCAAGGGAGGTTGTTGAACTGAGGGAATTGAAGTTGTAGTTTTGGCAAATATTCCCATGTGGCATCTGCTGGGTCGGAATTAGACCAGTGTACCAACACTTGAGTAGCAGGCTTGTTATGAAGCTTAACAAGTCTGCAGTCTAGGATTGCAATTGGGGTCATAGTTGGTGGGGTTGAATCAAACAGGGTGTTAGGGATAGTAGGTTGTGGTACCTAAGAACCAACAGATTCCTTAAGGAGAGAGACATGAAAAATTGGATGAATAGTGCAAGTTGATGGTAGGATTAATTTATTGACTACTGTGCCAATTCTCTGGCAGATTTGAAAAGGTCCAAAATAGAGGGGAGATAGCTTATGGTGAGGAGTACCCTTGGCTATTTTCTGCTTATATGGTTTGAGTTTAACATAGACCCAATCACCCACAGAAAATACTCTACCACTCCTATGTGCATTGGCTTGTTGCTACATTCTGTGTTGAGCCATTTGTAACTGTGACTGAATTTGCTTAAATGCTAATTCTCTAGCTTGTAGGATACCATTAACATACGCCTCTGTGCAATCTCCTAGAAAATAAGGGATGTGAGGTGGTGGTTCATAGCCATATAAATGGAGTTGTCTTGATGGTTGTGTGATGGGATGTATTATACCTATATTCTGCTAATGTGAGAAAGGTAACCCATGATTTAGGATTTTCTCCACAAAAGCATTTGAGATATGTTTCTAGACAATGGTTGACTACCTCTAATTGTCCATCAGATTGAGGATGGTAGGAAGTGGAAAGATTAAGCTGAACTCCTTGGGTAGAGAACAAATTCTTCCAAAAATGACTCACAAAGATCTTGTCTTGATCACTAACTCTGGTTTTAGGGAAACCATGAAGCTTAAAAAATGCTTCATGAAGGCTCTGGCAATAGTGGCAGCAGTAAACAGATGAGCCGCCTCAATGAAGTCCATGGTGATGTTATGCTAAGGACATATGGACGATGGTAGAGGTTGTAGAAGTCCAGGATAGGCTACAAGGTCTGGTTTATTGTGTTGACAGTGGGGCATTTCGTCACAAATTCCCTGATTGTTTTGCTCATGCCCTTCCAGTAGAAGGCGCAGTTGAGCCTTTTAAGTGTAACATGGGTCCTAAAATGTCCTGCAAGAGGATTATCATGAAAAAAGCTATAGTAAAAGCTCCCTTAGTGCAAGATCATTACCCACCACAACCTTTCCTTTCAATTTGAGCATGCCTTGTGCCTAAGTGTAGTGTGGATGTGAGAGAGACTTGGCTTGAACTTGCTTAATCAAGGACTATATGTTGGCATATGAGACATAGGAAGCTTGCACCTTTGGTAGGAGGTCATAATCTATTGAACTGATAGCCATAAAAAAAGGCTTAGAGCTATGCATTCGAGATAATGCATCAGCAGCCTTGTTATCAACTCCCCTTTTATAAGTGATATCAAAATCATAGCTTAGAAGCTTAATTCTCTACCAAGGCTCTTGAGATTGTTGATAATTACAAGAAACCGAGAAAATAATGACTCCAGAGGTTCATCCTTCTCCATATGAACATTTTATATTGAGATTTGAAGATGTCGATTTTAGCTTCTTTTACATGGCTTGTTCCTTCATGTATTGCTTTGAGTCGGTCCCATATCTCCTTTGCTGAATTGCATGTAGCTATGTACTCATACTCCTTTGGAAAGACAACGCATACTATATTGTATCTAGTTTTGGAGTTCAAGGTGTACATGAGTTGATCTTTGGTGGTGAACTCCTCCTTTAGAATTTGTAGTCCATCAACTAGCTTCATTAGAGGTGTCATCCCATTTCTTACTGTGGTGGTCCTTTTAAATAGGTCCAATATCAAGAGGCCCAATAAGCCAAAACCCACTAAACTGAAGGTCCAATGCAACCTGCCAACACATGGATCCATTTTTATCTCTGCCTATAAATAGCCCCACCTGTCATAGGTAACGGACTTTTGGGAACCCAAAGTCATCGATAATCTCTTTAGCTCGATCTGAACTAACTTAATCTTTGGAGCCCAAAAATAAGAACCTGGCTGACAGGTGCCGAACCGTACAAAATTAAACTACTAATTGCAACTAAATTGTAGTATAGGATGCAACCAGTGTCGTCTCCCAAGGATTCACCAGAACAACTAATCTTTTAAGAACTTAAGCAAGAACAGAATAAGGGGGGGTTTTGTGTTGAATGCAATATACTAAGAATTAAGAAAGCAGTAAATTGAATTTATCAAATAAGAGAAAACACAATCAACTCAAGCGGGCAACCAAACTCTAATCCATCCTTGTTCACTAAAGATAACCTAGATCTGATTTAATTCTTGGTTAAGTGTTACCTGGAACCCCTAACAATAACACTTAGAATTCCTACTGATTTACCAATCAGGATTCAATTAATCATGGAATTAAGACTCTAGGCAACCGCTCTATATCACTAAATCCAGATTAATTTAATAACCGAATTATCCAAGTTAACCATATATTAAAGACCTTTAAAGTATGATTATCAATCTGATTACTGTTATGAATCTAATCAACCGATTTAAATTCATACAACTCATGGAATCAAAGTACCATTCAATCACATGAAGAAGGGGAGAAGCAGTAATTCAAATTAAATTAAATCAAACCCGGTTGAAGCACAGGAACTCTGGATTGTCAAGTTTGGCTCCTCTTGAATTGATTACAAACGAACTTAGCCTTCCATGGAAGACTTGAACACAAAGCAAAGGGGAAAAACGAACTCAGCAAAGGAGGCAGCAGCAGCTCAAGGAATTTCGTATCTCTTCTGATTGTGTATTATTTGCCTCAACAACTTGAGAATATATACTAGCTGGCTGCCTCCTCTAGGTTTCCTAATGGTTTCCTAATTACAAAATAAACCTAGTTTCCTAAATTATTAATGGTAAAAACATGATCAAGCCCTAGTGTCATGTGTGCTGGCCCAAAAAGCAGATGTTGGCCCAAATAAACATGCTCTGGTCCAATAGGCAGCCCTAAGGAAAGGAATCAGTCAATGCTGGGCGGAGTGCTGGGCGGAGCAGAAAATCTGGACAGTTTGCACGCGAATTTCAGTTGTCCAGATGTGAGAATAAGCTTCTGGGCTCTTCATATGAAATGTGGAATTTTCTGTCAGCTTTCCAACGAAACTAGAATCACATCAATCGGACATCTGTAGCAAAAGATATGGTGAAAAATGTAAGCAGTGCCAGAATTTAACAATTAAGCAATTAAAATCTACAAGCACCAACAAGTCCAAATCTACAAAACATGTCTAAAAGCCGTAAAAATCACTAGAAACACACACTAAAAGACTAAGTATAAGGGAAACAAATAGTATAAAATAATGTGTTATCACTGGCCCCCTTTTTTCTTTTTGTGTAGGTCAATTTGACCTTACTCGATCTTCAAGATTGCCCCGAACTCCGTGACCCAACCTCACACTCAGGCATCGTCAATTGGCGTTGTCTGTGGGAAAATGATTTTCCTCAACACCTACAAATCTCATTGGTTGATCCTAAGTTTAGCATTATGGGCATAGATGATCCATCCACCCCAACCATTCCACCTCCTGTCCAAGAGAGCCTCCCTACACTAGCTAGGGGACCACTCGCCCAAGCCGTCCAGCTCGAGGGCGGTTCCTCTAATAGGCTAATGATAGACTTTTTCCAGCAAGTGTACCGAGTCACAGAAGTAGTAATAAATGAGTAGAGTATCGTCCTCAGGGATTAACGCAAGCAACTACCAATTTCTCCAATACTAGTTCTATTTGGAAGCATAAACACTTTGGATTGAAGGCAACCTAAAAATGACTACTATAATTAACTAAGTAACAAAACTCAAATGATTACGTAAACAACTTAAATAGCACTTTAACTGTGAGATTGATGATAAGAATGAGAAGGTTAGGGGTTTATTTCATTCACTTGTAAATTCGGTTACTTCATAGACAAAGTAACCTTTGGATCAGTACTGAACTAATTATTCCAGTTACAATTCCCTTTGTTGTTGGCTACTTTCCCTAATGTGATTGAACCCAATTCCTTGGAGAAACAATCCTCCCTATCCCAGTTAATTGCCCAATTCCTTGTTACAATTCACTTGTCTAGGTGATTAAGCTCTAGGAAATTAATTCTAGACCACATAAACGGAATTATCTATTCCTAGATTAACTCAATTCATGATAGAATTCACAGAAGCATATTTGTATCTTACTATTCATAGCATCAAAACAAATCTTTAACCTATTCAAATGGAGGCTAGTCATTCAAACACATTAATAACAGTAAATTTCATTCAACAATAAGAATGATACTAAAATAAATTCATTCAGTCTTGAAACCTCATCACAAATGAATTACATCAAACCCCTAACACTAAGAGTTTAGCTACTCATGACCCAAATCAATAACATTAAACAAATAAGATTCAACTTAGGATGAGAAGAAGAAAAACTAGATGGAGATGAGTCCCAATTGTTCCTCCTCGTGCTCTAGCTCCTCTCCTCCTTTTCTTCCCAAGTACGGCCTCTCCAATCCCATGCATCATATTCCTATTTATACTTATGTGGAATTAGGTCTTCTCATCAGAAATAGCTCGAACACGGCTTTGACACGGCCGTGTTCTATTTCTGGACTTGGGCGTGTCATTAAGGTGCTTTCTTGGTCATTGAACATGGGACCAGACACGGTCGTGTTCTTCTCTGGTCTCAACCCGTGTTCCTCAAACATGGTCCGTGTGTCTCCTTGCTCTGGGCGTGTTGTCCATTTGTCCACTCTGCCTTCTTAACACGGCTTCGCACACAGCCGTGTCAAATTTTCTCTTGGTCGTGTCTGTCAATAAGCTTGAGTGGCAGCTTCTGGAAGGTAGACACGAGGGCAACACAGTTGTGTGCATGCCCGTGTCTTCATGAAAACTTCGTATGAGACTGGTTTCCTTGTCATTTGCTTCATGGATTGCTTCCAAATTCTTCCTTTTTCTTGATTAAACATCTTAGTACCTGACAACACCAATTCATGGATTAAATACCATGTTTAATAAGGATTTTCTCACAATGCAAGTAGGAATTGAATATTAAAACATGATTTTTATAGTCCTAAAAGACAGATATCAAATTACCCCACACTTGAACATTTGCTTGTCCTCAAGCAATTTAAACTAGAACATGTTCCTCAAGTGCTCTCCCTGGACAGACAATTTAGTTTCTACAAAAATTTATGCAAGGTACCCTACACTGAGCAGCTGCATTATTCAGTTTCTATTTTCAGTTTATGAACCCAGTCATTGCATCACAGTTTTCCCTAGCTACACTCTCAATATCTAGAAAGAATTACCCTGTGCTTTTTATTACTTACTTTCTAAGATGATAACCTTTTCTTATTTTCATGCATAGTTTGGGGTTCTAGGATATGGTATCTGGTCATTGTCTGCGATCCATATTCAACTAGTTATGCTTCATTGGCATGCTCATACCCTTCTCCAGTTTCAGGCACATAAGGTAGAAGAATAAGGCCCCACTATGCACACTCAAATGCACTTAAAAAAAATAATTTTTTTTTCAACAGTAAAATACCATTTTTTTCAGCACAAGGTATTCTAACTAAATACTTCAAGCTTAATAGGTATAAAGTAACTTCCAGCATTCCTAAGTCCATTACACTTAAACAGTTACTTCCTAATACAGCAAGCTTCAAAGTAGAGTACTAAGCACAACAATTTAATCAGCAATTCAATAATAATCATCTAGGAATTTCATTCTAGAGGCACAATGTTCCAATTCCACATGCTTCAGGACTCAAATGCATAAACCTAAATCAAGAATTATAAAAGTATACTCCCCACACTTAAAGCATGCATTGTCCACAATGAATAGCTAGAGAGATAAGAGGAAGAATACTCCTTGAGGTATGAGAGTCTTGAACGGGCCAATGATTGGTGCGTCAAGTTCGGTTGATCATAAACAGGGCCTGCAAGGAAGATAGACAACTAGACCAGCGCACAACAAGTAAGGGGTGAATGCATAACCATAACCAAACAGGAATGAAAAACAGAAAAAGAAAAATTAGAGAAAATGCTAAACTACTCCCTTGGTGGTGCTTCAAAAGGTTGGTCGGTTGGCGGTGCAGGTGGAGAGTCGGACCGTGGAGCTCGGGACGAAGTGCGCGGTTGGTGAATCTGCTCAACCGCAGGGGTTGTGTCAGCATTGTTCGCTGGCTCCTAGAAGATAGGCAGCAATGGAGGCTGGAGTCCTAAGGACTGACACATCATCTGAAGAGTGGATTGAACCCATGGTGATGTGCCAACTCATAGGACATCCACTGATGCCTATGATGTCGCTCCCAGCGGTTGTCCAAAATGAGACGGTTGACTCAGGTCCTTGTGCCATCTACCTCGACTTCTATCCGAGCCAACTGTCATTCGAGAGGTGTTGGTTTCCTGTCTTCCTCGTTAGCTGAAGTGGACGGGACACCAGGATATGGTTGTGAAGTGGAAGGTACAGACGTGCTTGGCCCAGTCGTCGGTTGTTCCTCCGATGGGGGTGTTCGGTGACAGGGGCCTCAGGGGCATGCATGCATGGCTCCTTCGGTTGTGGACTGCCAGGTACAGCTCGTTGTGGAGTATCGGCTAGAGTGAAGTAGGTGCCCTGGGCGTCAGTGTGGCACTCCACCATGCCCATTGCCTTCAAGGTATCCATGCCCAGGGGCAGAGGTCGACAAGCAACCGTGAGGGTAGTCTCATCACCTATGACATCCAAGTGCCTGGCTAAGCGTGTGATAACAGAGGCACCCCCAATGGCTCTGAAGTTGCCTCGTTGCAGGTAACCCTTCACCAATTGCAGGAAGGCATAATTGAGGTGGCAGTGTTTTTTCTCCCGTATGCACTGGAGATAGAACAGGTCCCTCTTGCTTACTACGCCTGTGCTCTCCCTTCTCGTGTGCAACGAGTGGACCAGTAGCTTGGGGATGTATCGAAGTGCTGGTGACCGAAGAGTAGATGCCTTGGATCGTTTGGCTTCATAAGTGGCTTCAGTGCTCACTTCCTTCCAGCATTCTTCCGGGTCTGCACTGGTGAAGGTCTAGTATAGTTGGTATGTGTCCCTCGCCTAGAGTCCAGTAGGTGGCTATCCTACTAGCCCTGTTACCTCGGTGAACTCCTGAAGATTCATGCTATGCATGAATGAGCCAAGACGAAACTTGATCGTGTCTGGCTCATACCACGTGGTGTTTGAATCGGTGAACGTGGTGTTGATCTCCATAGTGGCGAGAAACTCCAATGTGAGTTCTCTGTATGCTGGTTCTTGGAGCTCGAAGACATTACTCCATTGTCCTGGACTGAGGAGTTGTCAAACATCGTCTTCAAGCCCGAGCTCTTGTAAGACTAGCCATACTGGGTATCGGCTAGGTTCAAATGATTTAGTGGAGAGTTGGGCCAATCTCTCCTTATGCTCTGCACCTTGAAATCAGAAGAATGGGTGGACGGATGTGTCAGTGGCCCCCTGATCGTCTCTTCTTCGCTGGAGGAGACGGTGACTCTGGAGGGTTTGGATAGTTCTTCCGCAGTTGCAACTTCTCCCGGAGGGGCAATGCGTCATCAGTGCGCTTTGTCATATTGGTTTCCTATAAAAACAAATTGAACAAGTGAATCTCAAAGCATGGAAAACTGTGTACACATAATTGGCACCACATAAACAGAAAATGCATGCACAATCCAGGTGCACTAGTGCCAAGCAATTAGATAGCCTATTACTAGCAATTCCCATTTTAACGGTTGGCAAAATCCAGTTCCACAGCAAGATTTAACATCCCTTAACATCAGTAAATTCCTCACACTTGAACTAGTATCAAATCCCACAGGCAATCAACACAATATGAACAGAAACAATATCAGTACATTCCTGTAGCAATTAAGCAATCAAAATACCAAGGCCATATGAAAAATAACTTAACAGCAGTCATTCTTACACTGAACCATTTCTAGTAAATTAACATAATCCACAGCACTAAATTAATGACTGTGGCTACAAGGATGGGAAGTGCAAGATAACAGTATTGCAACCCAAGGTCTTAATGTCATGCAAAAGTAAGTGACTGTATCAATTAGGAAAATAAAGGCCTCACAAGCAACCAGTTCCCAATAACAGTGATCAATAACAAATCCTTCATTAAAGACTCAAGGACTGGCTATAAAACAATAGAAATTACCTAGTAAACCAGTAATGTTGCTCATAGCACATTGTAACTGTGTCAAAAATAAATTCTTGATGGCAAGGTTATCAATGGTGGTGCTATAGTATCAGTACTTGCAAGAAGAATAAACCTATTCCTCCACATTAGCAAAATTTCCCACAATCATCAAATTTCCCAATCAGTTTGAAAGAATACCACCCACAGTCAATATCCTTTGATGCCCTCATGATAAACCATAATAATACAGGAACACTAATACAACAACATTCATTCCCACAATGAACTATTCCCACAACAACAATTATAAATAGCATGATGTCACAAATTCCCTCAAGGTATGTAGATTCTGTAGCAGTAATTGCCATTGTGTTTTGCTACCTATTCTTGTACAGCCGAATTAACATTCTCCCACACTACCATATGAAATAAACTAGGTAACATGTAGCAAACACTCACAATCAAAACAGAGCAGAAAGACCAAAAAAAATTAAAGAGCAACATACTTGTAGGCAACAGGAAGAGTCTTAAATTGCAAGAGAGAACTACTGAACTGTGTGTGCTGATGTGGTGAAATGGGAAAATGTGACTAAGTAAGGAATTTGGGGGTTTAATGGAGTGGGATTGGCTGAAAATGGGTGTAGGAGTGCCGGAATAGCTAGGGATTGAGGAGAGATTGAGAGAAAAAGGGATTTTTTGAAGTGAGGGAATGACCCGCAAACTAGATTTTTTAAAGGTTCTGAATGACAAAGCCACAACACGGCCGTATGGTGTGGGTGTGTTGGGCTTGAGAGAGTGACACGGGAGGATGACACGTGGGGTGTTTAAGTCAATTCGGACGTCCAGAAGGTCATATGCAGCCTGAAAGCCAGAGAAGACATGCTGTCGTAGGATCCTGACCTACATGCAGTGTTTGGGTCATAACTTGAGTTGTATATGTCATATGGACTTGAACCTGGTACCATTGGAAAGCTAACAGATAGAGCTTCGATTGTTATGAAGACTGGTTCACCATAGTTTATATTGAAGATGGTCTTATTTGCGGTGGAAGTTGGCTGATGGTTCCAGACACCTATTGGCACTTAAATGGGCCTAACTTCCTCATGACAAGTCCAAATGGGCCCAAACCAAAGCCCAATTAAAGCTAAGGCCCATGGGAACAAGTGTGCCCTAAGGGCAATTTGGGTGTGCATGTAATTTTGGAGGTCTATATCAGCACAAAGGGGCAGCCGAAATTCATATCAAGTCATTTAGATATTTTAGACAGCTTTTGAACTTTCCTTAGTCTTTAAGTTTTCTCTTTAGATATTTTGTAAGAACTTGGCTTCTCTTGTTCATGGAGGGCTAATTCATCAAATCAATTCAGGTTTTGGCTGTTCTGATTATTGGTTTTGAGATTATGTGTTGTTGTTATTCATTTAGTTGTTAATCAAGTTCTTCAATCCTCTAAAATATTCTGTTTAAATTGCTTGATTCGAATTTGGATTTTCATATTCTGTTTGCATGTGATACAAGAGGATTGTATGGTTAATTAATGTTTCTGAGCTTTTGGATGGATTAATTACCTTGGCTGGATCATGGACTTAGGTAAAACTAGACTTGAATGTTTGCTTAATTCATTTAGTCTTAGTTAAAACCGAATTCTGGTTGCTTAACCAGTGGACATCCATAGAACATTGAGAGGCTTCTTGATATGTTTTAAAGGCCAAGAACATGGTTAATAATTGAGTGAATCATTAGAAATCAATGATGGATCAAAATCAGAATCAGTTAAGGCTTGGATTGGTTGTTTTCCTTTAGGTTACCACTTACAATTAATTTTTGTTAAGCACTTAAACCAAACAAAACCCCCTGTTTATATGCTTCTTAATATGATTCACTAAATAGAACAATTCTTAGGTTCGACTTAGGGCTCTCCTATGCTGCAAATAGCTTAGGTAACCGACCTTAAACTTTAACTAATTTGAGGAGCCTCGGCAGCTCATCAGGTGCTAATAGTCTTCTCAAGAATCCTTTTTAACTCTCTGTTTGACACTTCCACTTGTCCACTGGTTTATGGATGATATGGGGTTGCTACGCGGTGCCTCACACCATACTTACTCAATAAAGCATCCATTAATTTGTTGCAGAAATGAGTGCCCTCATCACTGATCAATGCTCTTAGAACTCCAAATCTTGGGAATATGTTCTTCTTGAGGAAACTCATAACTACTTAAGCATCATCGGTTCTAGTTGCAGTTGCTTCAACCCATTTAGACACATAGTCGATTGCGACCAGGATATATTCATTAGAGTATGATGATGGGAAATGACCCATAAAATCTATTCTCCAAACATCGAATAACTCGACTTTGAGTACTGAATTCAGAGGCATTTCATGCATTTTAAAGATGTTGCCAATCCTTTGGCAGTGATCACATATCTTCACATAATCATAGGCATATTTGAACACAGTTGGCCAGTAGAA
>QAOA01003327.1:80748-123612 GCA_003255065.1 Cercis canadensis | reverse complement strand
TAAGTAAGTAATCAATAGGAAAGAAGTAAATGATGTCCCCACAAGTACTAGAAGAATACCCTTTTTACGAGCTTGTTATGGAACGAAATTTGGTGCATAAATTTTATACGGAGAACAAAGATTTGGATTGTCTCCTTTCTTGATTTATTAAGCGTTCTTTTTGGGATTGAAGACAGAGATTATAAGAGCACAAATATTTGTAAGGAAACAAAATGACCACGGTCTATACCAGCACAAATTTGCCTGTAGAGGAATCTATCAATTGCTGAAATGATGATTTGCTTTTCAATTAGAGCTTGGGGCGCAAGGTTTTGTTGGATTCTGCAATACATAAAGCCTACAGATGTAGTTATTTATGGAATTCTCTTCTAAATAAAATCCCGTTGGTCTTTCAGAACAAAGACCAAATGTATCAATTCCATTTTGACTTCCCTTTCTTGTGGGTGCAATTATTCAAATTTTTGCTAGAGGGCTAGACCATACTATTTTAGGTTCTTCACTGTTAAGATTAGACACGCATATGGCTTGACTTTCTTCAAGACGATTCTTTTTTGAAAAGCAGCTCTATGCAAGAAAGCTAGTTATCATGCACTTACTTGAAAGTAGCATCATGACACACATCTTTATAAAGATTATTTTGGGCAGACAAGTTTGTCAAAGAAAGCTTGTCCAATTTTGTCATAATACTACTTAACATACAATGCACGGTCTTTTGGTACAACTAAAATAATGTTGATGCTCTTGACATTGCTCTCAAGTTAATTAGGCTGTTCTTCTCGATTGTTTCATCGTTTTTTCTTAGTTATTATCTTAGCCATATTAGATAGAGGAAACAATGGAATTTTACCCCTCGGTCCATGTCTAGGATATTTCTACACTCTTTAATTTTCGAGAAATTTAAAGCATTCTTACGTAACTTCATATTTTAACATTTGAATTTCAACAGAAAAAACAAAAACAAGGGTTTTCACAATCGTATAGTTTCTATGTATACCATTCCTGTAATTCATCCAATCATCTTAAGTTGAAGATATTTATGTAGTGCGGCCCTTGTTATTATTATATATGAAATTAAAACTTGTTATTAATATTCTCGATACATGAAGAGGCTAAAGAGCCCAATTAAGACGAGGGAGATGGGCTTTTGGCGATCAAAGCGCACCTCTTCCAAATTTGCTGGCCCCTTGTCAAAATTTGAGAAATGGTACTTTTGAAATCTGGGTCCAATGCCAACGAGTTCATCAAATCCAAGTGACAACGCTGCCCTAAACGGTTCACAAGTTCATCGCAGCATTCCTCCATTACTGTTCCCTTTCCAAAAACTATACTTCTAGATATTTGATCACGACATATTGGAGTCAATCTAGATCCGCATTCCTCTAGATGATGAACCCATTCTGGTGAGGGCTTAGGAGGGTATTCTGAGGAAAGCCCGAGGGACACCAAGAAACCACTGCAAGCTGCAAGAAAGACCATCATATGGACGAAGTTATTGCTGAATCTACCCATAGTTTCTAACGACTATGATTTTTGCTGTTAGCTATGCAGTAGTTTTGGTGGTGGGAGTATGTGGATTGAAAAATTACTTTTATAGAGGTCTAAAAGTCTTCTAAAACGTAATCAATAAATGGTATAAGTTTCGAATCAATTTATTAAGGAGATCAGTTCATATTGCAATTCGATTTTGCTTGTAATGAATAATCATCTCCCCTCTCACTTCCAATAAAAGTATTTACTATCGCTCAATATATTCTTTGAAATGAAAATTTTAAATCGTCATAATTGTTTCTTTGGATTTCAAAAACAAAAAACAAAAAATTTGTTCCGAGAAACAACTAGTCATTTAAAACAAAGGGTGTTTTTCGAGAGTATTTTCAATAATTGTTCAGATCAAAATAATAAGATACTACATATTTCATTTAGTAGAGAAAAATATAAAATTTGAATAATTTTCTTGAACAATTGCTATTAGAATGGGTTTTGTTTCATTTATGTCTTTGAAAATTGTCCCACTTTTCATTTAAGTTCAAAATCAAAGTTCCAAATAGGGAAAATTTTATTGTAAGTCATGTGCAATAATTTTTCTCGTTAACTTTTAAGTTTAGAACTTGGTTATTCAAGGCTTGCGATATTTCACTTTTAGGTTCATTCTTGTACATGATTCCTCAATATAGTGTTATTTATGGATCCAAAATAAATTATAGGTATCAAATAAAAAGATGGTAAACATAGATTGGTAGTATTTAAGTAAGTAGTCAATAGGAAAGAAGTAAATGATGTCCCCACAAGTTCTAGAAGAATACCCTTTTTACGAGCTTGTTATGGAACGAAATTTGGTGCTTAAATTTTATAAGGAGAACAAAGATTTTGATTGTCTCCTCTCTTGATTTATTAGGCGTTCTTTCTGGGATTGAAGACAGAGGTTCTAAGAGCACAAATATTTGTAAGGAAACAAAATGACCGCGGTCTATACCAGCACAAATTTGCCTGTAGAGGAATCTACCCATTGCTGAAATGATGATTTGCTTTTCAATTAGAGCTTGGGGCGCAAGGTTTTGTTGGATTCTGCACAACATAAAGCCTACAGATGTAGTTATTTATGGAATTCTCTTCTAAATAAAATCCCGTTGCGCTTTCAGAACAAAGACCAAATGTATCAATTCAGTTAGGACTTCCCTTTCTTGTGGGTGCAATTATTCAAATTTTTTCTAGAGGGCTAGACCATACTATTTTAGGTTCTTCACTGTTAAGATTAGACACGCATATGGCTTGACTTTCTTCAAGACGATTCTTTTTTGAAAAGCAGCTCTATGCAAGAAAGCTAGTTATCATGCACTTACTTGAAAGTAGCATCATGACACACATCTTTATAAAGATTATTTTAGGCAGACAAGTTTGTCAAAAAAAGCTTGTCCAATTTTGTCATAATACTACTTAACATACAATGCACGGTCTTTTGGTACAACTAAAATAATGTTGATGCTCTTGACATTGCTCTCAAGTTAATTAGGCTGTTCTTCTCGATTGTTTCATCGTTTTTTCTTAGTTATTATCTTAGCCATATTAGATAGAGGAAACAATGGAATTTTACCCCTCGGTCCATGTCTAGGATATTTCTACACTCTTTAATTTTCGAGAAATTTAAAGCATTCTTACGTAACTTCATATTTTAACATTTGAATTTCAACAGAAAAAACAAAAACAAGGGTTTTCACAATCGTATAGTTTCTATGTATACCATTCCTGTAATTCATCCAATCATCTTAAGTTGAAGATATTTATGTAGTGCGGCCCTTGTTATTATTATATATGAAATTAAAACTTGTTATTAATATTCTCGATACATGAAGAGGCTAAAGAGCCTAATTAAGACGAGGGAGATGGGCTTTTGGCGATCAAAGCGCACATCTTCCAAATTTCCTGGCCCCTTGTCAAAATTTGAGAAATGGTACTTTTGAAATCTGGGTCCAATGCCAACGAGTTCATCAAATCCAAGTGACAACGCTGCCCTAAACGGTTCACAAGTTCATCGCAGCATTCCTCCATTACTGTTCCCTTTCCAAAAACTATACTTCTAGATATTTGATCACGACATATTGGAGTCAATCTAGATCCGCATTCCTCTAGATGATGAACCCATTCTGGCGAGGGCTTAGGAGGGTATTCTGAGGAAAGCCCGAGGGACACCAAGAAACCACTGCAAGCTGCAAGAAAGACCATCATATGGACGAAGTTATTGCTGAATCTACCCATAGTTTCTAACGACTATGATTTTTGCTGTTAGCTATGCAGTAGTTTTGGTGGTGGGAGTATGTGGATTGAAAAATTACTTTTATAGAGGTCTAAAAGTCTTCTAAAACGTAATCAATAAATGGTATAAGTTTCGAATCAATTTATTAAGGAGATCAGTTCATATTGCACTTCGATTTTGCTTGTAATGAATAATCATTTCCCCTCTCACCTTCCAATAAAAATATTTACTATCGCTCAATATATTCTTTGAAATGAAAATTTTAAATTTTCATAATTGTTTCTTTGGATTTCAAAAACAAAAAACAAAATATTTCTTCCGAGAAACAACTAGTCATTTAAAACAAAAGGGTGTTTTTCGAGAGTATTTTCAATAATTGTTCAGATCAAAATAATAAGATACTACGTATTTCATTTAGTTGAGAAAAATATAAAATTTGAATAATTTTCTTGAACAATTGCTATTAGAATGGGTTTTGTTTCATTTATGTCTTTGAAAATTGTCCCACTTATCATTTAAGTTCAAAATCAAAGTTCCAAATAGGGAAAATTTTATTGTAAGTGATGTGCAATAATTTTTCTCGTTAACTTTTAAGTTTAGAACTTGGTTATTCAAGGCTTGCGATATTTCACTTTTAGGTTCATTCTTGTACATGATTCCTCAATATAGTGTTATTTATGGATCCAAAATAAATTATAGGATTTAAATAAAAAGATGGTAAACATAGATTGGTAAGATTTAAGTAAGTAATCAATAGGAAAGAAGTAAATGATGTCCCCACAAGTTCTAGAAGAATACCCTTTTCACGAGCTTGTTATGGAACGAAATTTGGTGCTTAAATTTTATAAGGAGAACAAAGATTTTGATTGTCTCCTCTCTTGATTTATTAGGCATTCTTTCTGGGATTGAAGACAGAGGTTATAAGAGCACAAATATTTGTAAGGAAACAAAATGACCGCGGTCTATACCAGCACAAATTTACCTGTAGAGGAATCTACCCATTGCTGAAATGATGATTTGCTTTTCAATTAGAGCTTGGGGCGCAAGGTTTTGTTGGATTCTGCACAACATAAAGCCTACAGATGTAGTTATTTATGGAATTCTCTTCTAAATAAAATCTCGTTGCGCTTTCAGAACAAAGACCAAATGTATCAATTCCATTATGATTTCTTGATTTATTAAGCGTTCTTTCTGGGATTGAAGACAGAGATTAGAAGAGCACAAATATTTGTAAAGAAACAAAATGACCGCGGTCTATACCAGCACAAATTTACCTGTAGAGGAATCTACCCATTGCTGAAATGATGATTTGCTTTTCAATTAGAGCTTGGGGCGCAAGGTTTTGTTGGATTTTGCACAACATAAAGCCTACAGATGTAGTTATTTATGGAATTCTCTTCTAAATAAAATCCCGTTGCGCTTTCAGAACAAAGACCAAATGTATCAATTCCATTATGACTTCCCTTTCTTGTGGGTGCAATTATTCAAATTTTTGCTAGATGGCTAGACCATACTATTTTAGGTTCTTCACTGTTAAGATTAGACACGCATATGGCTTGACTTTCTTCAAGACAATTCTTTTTTGAAAAGCAGCTCTATGCCGAAAAGCTAGTTATCATGCACTTACTTGAAAGTAGCATCATGACACACATCTTTATAAAGATTATTTTAGGCAGACAAGTTTGTCAAAGGAAGCTTGTCGAATTTTGTCATAATACTACTTAACATACAATGCACGGTCTTTTGGTACTACTAAAATAATGTTGATGCTCTTGACATTGCTCTCAAGTTAATTAGGTTGTTCTTCTCGATTGTTTCATTATTTTTTTCTTAGTTATTATCTTAGCCATATTAGATAGAGGAAACAATGGAATTTTACCCCTCGGTCCATGTCTAGGATATTTCTACACTCTTTAATTTTCGAGAAATTTAAAGCATTCTTACGTAACTTCAGATTTTAACATTTGAATTTCAACAGAAAAAACAAAAACAAGGGTTTTCACAATCGTATAGTTTCTATGTATACCATTCCTGTAATTCATCCAATCATCTTAAGTTAAAGATATTTATGTAGTGCGGCCCTTGTTATTATTATATATGAAATTAAAACTTGTTATTAATATTCTCGATACCTGAAGAGGCTAAAAAGCCTAATTAAGATGAGGGAGATGGGCTTTTGGCGATCAAAGCGCACCTCTTCCAAATTTGCTGGCCCCTTGTCAAAATTTGAGAAATGGTACTTTTGAAATCTGGGTCCAATGCCAACGAGTTCATCAAATCCAACTGACAACGCTGCCCTAAACGGTTCACAAGTTCATTGCAGCATTCCTTCATTACTGTTCCCTTTCCAAAAACTATACTTCTAGATATTTGATGTGTGCTTTTTATGTTGTTAAGTTCCATGTTTATCAATGGTTTCCTACTCAAATTTGAGCACAATTTGCTTTAAACATGGTATTTATCCTTACTATTTGTCTTTCAGGTGTTTCTCTGGTTGATCAAGCAAGAGGAAGAGTTTTTTGGAGTTTCTGGAGTAAAAACCACCAAGTCATGATGTTCATTCAGGGGACACGGCTTAGACACGCACGTGTCCATGGTCGTGTCTGACCTCCAGAGAGTCTTGCTCCAGTTGCTAAGGAACACGGCCTAGCCTTGTAATGAACATGCCCATGTCCATGACCGTGTTTTACCTCCAGAGAGTCTCCCTGAGTGGAACACGCCCCTCCCCTATAGAGACACGACCATGTTGGTTTGAACACGGGCTGAAGAAGAAGTGAACACGGTCGTGTCTTTGGCCGTGTCTAAGGTCCCTTCGAGGCATTTAAGTGACACGCCCAGCTACTGTAAATGAACACGGCCGTGTTGTGGCCGTGTTTGAGCATATAAAGGGTGAAACCCTAGAATTAGATGGAGTCTATGTGTGAATTTGAGGAAAAGGGGGGAGACATCTTTGGACAGTCGAACACTTAGAGATTTTGGGCGACATCAGAGGTCAGGTGCGGTAGGAGCACTTTGGAAGATTGGAGAAGAGCAAGATAGAAGATCAACCACTTGAAGGGACTTCATGAGAATGAGTTTTCCTGATTCTATCTTGTCTTCTCTGCATTTTGTTGATTCAGATTTTATCGTGAACTAATTTGTAAAAGTTAGTTAGGTTGGACCCTAGAAATACAACTGTACTATTCTCCTTTTGAATTAATGAGAAGATGTCTTCATTTCTTGGAATTGTCTATGATTGCTATTTGTGTTAAGTTGACAAAGCATGCTGCTGATTTAATACCAGATTTCAATTTATGTATTGAGAAATTATAAATTGATTTAGATCATTTGTAGACAGTGGGGTTTGCTTGGAATCACTAGAGATAGGATTCACATGAATCTTCTGATTTAAGCCAATGTACTAAGGGAATTCATAGAACACGAATTAATGCATTCTTTGGGGTTTTGATTGTGAAGAGATTTCAGTCAATCAACCTAGGAATAGATGTCTTATTGCTTGAGAAAGATTGAGGCATAATTTTGGAATTCTCATCAGTCCAAGTAGAGAAGTTTCGATCATTGAGTTAAATACGAGAATGCAATGTATGTCATAGGAAGATTCTTATTCTGACTCATCCTACTCATTAGATAAATCTATCAAATTCTTTGTTATCGTCTTTCCTGATTCTTTCATTTAATTTAGATTAATTGATTTCTCTTATTAAACCATAATTCTAAGATTAGATAATAGAAAAGGGGTTACTACTAATAGCTATAGTTCCTCGTGGGATCGACATTCGTACTCAATCAAGCTATCCTATAAAACGATAGGTATACTTGCCTAAAGTGATTATAGCTATGTTTTGATTGAATACAAGTTTATAAAAAAATAAACATCAAGTTTTTGGCGCCGTTGCCGGGGAACTATAATATTTGGAACATTTACTTTCTATTACTCTAGTCATTTTTTTTCTTTTTGTTGGTTAGCCTTGCGCCTCTTTCTTATCATCGCCTGTGTTTGATCCCAGCAGGAGCTAGTCTTTCTGATGCATGACCCGAAGTAGCAAGAAGAAGCTCCTTGAGTTGAACCCAGAAATTGAACGCACAGTGGTAAGAAAATCAAGGAACAAGGCTATCTTGTTGCAAGGCCAACCGTCTGAGCCTATTGTCATAGAAGAACCTACCATGGCTGACCAAGAAAGACCACGAACTATGGGGGATTATGGAGGGCCATCAACTGTTGGAACTGAGTCTAGCATAACAAGACCTCCGGTGTCAGCCAATAATTTTGAAATCAAGCCAAACGTCATTTAGATGGTGCAGCAGCTTGTGCAATTTAATGGTTTATCGGATGAAGACCCCCATACTCACATCACAAACTTCTTAAAGATTTGTGATACTTTCAAGATCAACGGAGCTAGTGAGGATGCAATTAAGCTGAGGCTCTTCCCCTTTACACTAAGGGGTAAGGCAAAGTCATGGTCGAAGACATTACCTCCGGGGTCTATCAAGACATGGAATGAGCTAACTGAAAAATTTCTAGGCCGGTACTTCCCTCCAGCAAGAACAGCCAACCTTAGGAATGATATTTTCTCCTTCCGGCAAATATATGGTGAATTACTCTACGAACTATGGGAGAAATGGAATGACTTGTTGAGAAAATGCCCACATCATGGGTTGGACTTGGGAGTTCATATGCAAACTTTTCAAAGTGGTCTCAATTTTGGGACTAGGCAGCAAATTGATTCATCCTCAGGAGGAACCATAAGTTTCAAAAATCCTGAAGAACTACATACTCTGATTGATGAAATTGCTACCAACAACTACCAGTGGGGAAACCAAAGGATGAAGGCCAGATTAGGAGGAGTGCATAATGTGGCTGCCTCCACCTCTTTAGAGGCAAAAATAGAGGCTCTTACTAAGAAGATCGATGATATGGGCAGACCTACTTTTTCCTCATCTGTTATGAGCTGTGATAATTGTGGGGAAGGACATTTTAATCATGAGTGTCAGGCCTCCGATTCGGGATCACCAGTAGAACAAGCAGATTATTGAGGAAGTAGAATGACAAATAATCCTTATTCTAACACGTACAATCCTGGGTGGAGAAATTACCCGAATTTCGCTTGGAGCGACCAAGGGCAGCAAAGGCAAGTCCTAGGGCAACAAAGACAAGGTCGTTCCCCTGGATATCAGCAACATTCTAACCCCCTACAGAGACCAACCATTGAAGACCAACTTTCCAGATTTATAACAGCATCGGAAGGACGGTTTAACAGCAATGAAACATCCTTGAGGAATCAGGAGGCTTCCATCCACAATCTTGAGACTCAAATTGGCCAGCTAGCCAAGTTGATGTCAGAAAGATCACCAGGGACTCTACCTAGCTACAACGAGCTAAATCCTAAGGAGCAAGCTAAGGCAATCACCTTAAGGAGTGGCAAGGAACTCAAAGAAGTAGAGAAAGAGCAACCTGATGATGGAGGTGTGGGTGATGAAGGTGCTGTTGAATCTGAGAAATTGGGAGAACCTGTTTCGGAAAAGGTAGAAGAACCGAAGAAGAGAGTGATAAAAGAATACCAGCCACCTATCCCTTACCCGAGCAGGCTTGCAAGAGATAAAAAGAAGGAGCAATTTGGTAAGTTTCTCGAGCTATTTAAATAGTTGTACATAAATATTCCTTTTGTGGAAGCTCTTTCACAAATGCCAAAATATGCTAAATTCTTGAAGGAACTCCTTTCCAACAAGAGCAAGCTCGAGCAGCTGTCTATGGTGACTCTAAATACAAAATGCTCTGCCATAGTTCAAAACAAGCTACCACAGAAGATTAAAGATCCAGGGAGTTTTAATATTCCCTGCAACATTGGTAGTTTATCTGTTGATAAGGCATTAGCGGATTTAGGAGCTAGCATAAATTTAATGTCTTATTGTATNTTAATGCCTTATTGTATGTTTAAGAGACTGGGACTTGGAGAACCGACTCCCACTAGGATGAGTATTCAGCTAGCAGATAGATCTATCACCTATCCCAAAGGGATAATAGAGGATATCCTAGTAAAGTTGATAAATTCATTTTTCTGGTTGATTTTGTGATCATGGATATGGATGAAGATGTGGAAGTACCCTTGCTCCTAGGCCAACTGTTCCTTACTACGGCTAAAGCCATCATTGATGTTCATGGTGGTAAGCTAACTTTGAGAGTGGGCGACGAGCAAGTGATATTTAAAATATCTGAGGCCATGAAACACAAAATGAGTACTGATGATACATGTTTTTATGTTGATACTATTGACTCGTGTGTGTTTCAATGTATGCAAGAAATCTTCACAAGAGATGCACTGGAAACATGTATCATGCAGGGAGAGGAAGAGACATATCACTCTGAGATTAGGGAGCATGTGGCACACATGCAAGCCCAGAAACCATTGACCAGAGACACATATCTGGAGAGGATTGAGGGGAACAAAATCAAAATCAAGCCATCCATTGAGGAACCACCAGAGCTGGAGCTAAAACAACTTCCAGAGCACTTGGAATATGCTTTCCTAGCGGAAAACTCCAAGTTGCCTGTAATCATTCAGCAAACTTGACAAATGAGCAAAAAGGGAAGCTCTTGGATGTGCTTAAAATGCACAAGAAAGCTATAGCATGGAAAATCTCAGACATGAAAGGAGTCAGCCTTTCATTTTGCACCCACAAGATTGCATTAGAAGAAAATTGCAAACCTTTGGTGTAGCCACAGCGAAGGATGAATCCGAACATGAAAGAAGTGGTGAAAAATGAGGTGATCAAACTTCTGGATGCAGGAGTCATTTACCCCATCGCTAACAGTTCATGGGTTAGTCCAGTGCAAGTGGTACCAAAGAAGGGGGGCATGACAGTGGTACCCAATGAGAGAAATGAATTAGTGCCAATGAGGACAGTCACAGGGTGGAGAGTCTGTATAGACTATCGGAAGTTAAATGATGCCGCCAGCAAGGATCACTTCCCTTTACCATTCATAGATCAGATTTTTGAGCGTATGACTGGTCATGCCTTTTATTATTTTCTTGATGGCATGTCAGGGTATTTCCAAATACCTATCGTCCCAGAAGACCAGGAGAAGACAACTTTCACATGTCCCTATGGTACATTTGCTTATAGGAGGATGCCATTTGGGTTGTGTAATGCCCCCGTCACTTTTCAGAGGTGTATGATGACGATCTTCGATAGATTGGTTGAGGACACTATAAAGGGGTTTATGGATGACTTCTCTGTCTTTGGCAATTCCTTCGATTTGTGTTTGAATAACTTGGCCAGAGTTCTTGAGAGGTGTGAGGAGACTAACCTGGTCTTGAATTGGGAGAAGTGCCATTTTATGGTACAAGAAGGAATAGTGCTAGGCCACAAGATTTCTAGTAAGGGTATAGAGGTAGACAGGGCAAAAGTAGAGACCATTGCTAAATTGCCACCTCCTACCTCTGTTACAGCAATCATAAGCTTTCTAGGTCATGCTGGTTTTTATAGAAGATTTATCAAGGATTTCTCCAAGATAGCTAGACCTCTTACTAGATTGCTCGGAAATAAAGTCCCTTTTGTCTTTGATGAGGATTGCATGCTTGCATTTAGCACCTTAAAGGACAAATTGACTACGGCCCCCATTATGATTACACCTGATTGGTCATCACCATTTGAACTAATGTGTGATGCAAGTGATTTTGCAGTGGGAGCAATTTTGGGGCAGCACAGGGACAAGCACTTCCAACCCATCTACTATGCAAGCAAGACTTTGATTGATGCTCAGAAGAATTACACTACTACTGAGAAGGAATTGCTTGCAGTGGTTTTCTCCTTGGACAAATTTCGATCTTATTTGATTTTGTCTAAAGTCATTATGTATTCTGATCATTCAGCATTGAGGTACCTTTTGACCAAAAATGATGCTAAACCTCGTCTAATACGCTGGGTTTTGTTATTGCAGGAATTCGACCTAAAAATCCGAGATCGTAAGGGATCCGAGAACCTAGCAGCGGACCATTTGTCTCGTCTGGAATTTCTAGCTCAAGGGGAGTTAGTGGAAGAGGACTTACACGACACATTCCTAGACAAACACTTATGCGAGGTTGAGTGGAGGGATATCCCCTGGTTTGCTGATTTTGCTAACTATCTTGCAGGTAGGGTTCTTCCAAAGGAGTTAACTTATTCTCAGAAAAAGAAATTCTTCTCTGATTTGAAGTACTACCTTGGGAGGATCCCTATCTATTTTGCATTTGTGCAGACCAAATAATAAGGCGTTGTATTGCCTATCCTGAAACGGAAAGCATCTTGGAGCGCTGCCACAAAGGTCCAACTGGAGGGCATTATCACGCCAATGGGACAGCAAGGAAAGTCCTGGAGTCAGGTTTTTATTGGCCTACCTTATTCAAGGATGCTCACAGGTATGTGAAGCAATATGACAATTGCCAGTGCACAGGAAACATTTCTAAGAGGGATGAAATGCCCCAGACCAGAATCTTAGTGTGTGAAGTTTTCGATGTCTGGGGCATTGACTTTATTGGTCCCCTTCCCTCATCCTATGGGAACAAATATATCCTAGTTGCAGTAGATTATGTATCTAAATAGGTAGAAGCTTAGGCTTTGCCTACCAATGATGTCAGGGTAGTTGTCAAGTTCCTTAAGACATTGTTTGCTAGGTTTGGAGCACCACGAGCCATCATTAGTGATAAAGGCACCCACTTTTGTAACCATCAGTTAGCCAATACCCTGAAGAGATATGGTATTACTCATAAAGTGGCAACCTCCTATCACCCCCAAACTAGTGGCCAAGTAGAGGTGACGAATAAGGAACTCAAAAGAATTCTGGAAAAGACCATAGAGCAATCTAGAAAGGAGTGGTCCTTAAAATTAGATGATGCTCTATGGGCCTACAGAACAGGCTTCAAAACCCCTATTGGTACCACCCCGTACAAACTTGTTTATGGGAAGTCCTGTCATTTGCCAGTAGAGTTGGAGCACAAGGCTTTTTGGGCTATAAAATCTCTCAACTATGACTTGTGTGATGTAGGTGAAAAGTGGTTGCTCCAATTGAACCAACTGGACGAATGGAGGGATGTTGCCTATGAAAATTCAAGGTTGTACAAGGAAAAGGCTAAGAAGTGGCATGATCAGCGCATTAAATCATCCAAGGAGTTTCAGCCTGGGGACCAAGTGTTGCTCTTTAATTCGCGCTTAAGGTTGTTCCCAGGCAAACTCAGGTCCAGATGGTCAGGCCCCTTCATGGTTAAGCAAGTATTTCTTCATGGCGCTGTTCAGGTCACTCATCCAGAAAAAGGCACCTTCAAGGTCAATGGGCAGAGATTGAAGTTATATCATGGTGCTAGCATCCAAGAACTACCAAGGGATGTCTGTCACCTCCAAGACCCCATGCAGTAGCTCCCCAATCCTCAAGTCCAGCTAATTGACTTTAAAGAAGCGCTTGTTGGGAGGCAACCCAAAAGAATTTTAGTGCTTTGCTTTGCTTTTGTTTTCATTTCCCTTTATGCTCTAGATTGAATTATTCTCTTAAATTGTCTTAGTTGTTTCCAATTTTTTTAGTATGTAGGTGTTGTTTAAGGCATGTCTGCAGGGTGCAATTTCGATTTTAAGATCAGAGTGCAGAACATGGGCAGAAGCATGGGCATGTTCTACCCTGTGTGAACCTCACAGAGACTATAAGTGGACAACACGGCCAATGACATGGCCGTGTCACCAAGCGTGTGGACCACACAGGGAGTTCAGGAGAGGAACACGGTCAATGACACGGCCGTGTCTATTGTCCAGGATGTATCCAGCTAACACACGGCCATGTCCACCTCAGGTGAGTATTAAAGCATCCCGTGCCACGCAACACGGCCATTGAACACAGCCGTGTTTACCCCGTGTCATTTAAAGAAATTTTTCACTCTTTGAACACGGCCCAATACACGGGCGTGTTGTCCCCGTGTCCATTATTACGCCCTTTGACACACACGTGTTCACCCCGTGTTTCCCCTCTCAGACCCAACACGCCCACGCAACATGGCCGTGTTGTGGGCGTGTCGCAGTGACACTTAAAATTTCCCTTTTCACGGGTCATTCCTCCATTTCAGAAATCCCCAAATTTCTCTCAATTTTCCCCAAATCCCTAACCCTTTGGCACTCCCACCATCATTTCTGGTCAAACCCCTTTGCATTAAGCCTAAAATTCTTGCTCAATTGACTCTTCCCACTGCCCTATCCTTAGGCATTCTGTCAAGTTTTTCTTCACGCATAGTTTTAGAGTTTGTTCTTCACTCACAGGTATGGACTCTTCCTTCCCTCTTATTTGTATTTCTGAGTTGTTTTAAACTGAATTTTCCTTCATTGTTATGCATATTTCTTTATTGCTTCAGTTGAGTGTTGAATGTATTTTACCTA
The DNA here is from genome assembly GCA_003255065.1 of Cercis canadensis. Classification (NCBI taxonomy): domain Eukaryota; kingdom Viridiplantae; phylum Streptophyta; class Magnoliopsida; order Fabales; family Fabaceae; genus Cercis; species Cercis canadensis. The sequence continues at coordinate 109,469 of QAOA01003327.1, read as the reverse complement.
TTTTCTTAGTGAGGGAATGTGGGGGATGGTTAACTGTAAGATGCATATTAAACAAAAATACAAATTTGGCATTGTTGGTTATTGGTTTTGGGAATCTGGTTGTTGAAGAATCTGTTTATTTTATTGAAATTCCCAGTAATGTGGACACTGCAGTGATAATTCTTGCTTGGGGAATGCCTGTTGATTTATTGCTCGTGGCCATTGATCACTATTATTGTGTTAATTTACCATGGGAATTGCTGTTGTGCTATGGCCACTGATTGCACTCTTGTTATTTTTCTTGCAATCCCCATTATTGTGATTGGATGTTTGATGTGTTTTACCCATTTCGTTTAGTATTAAAGTGTGGGAGAGTGTTAACTGTCAGATGAACAATTGTAAGATATTAGGGATTGCTACTGCAGAATATGCATATATTGAGGGAATTTTTGATTTTGGAAAGCTGGTTCATCTATCTCACATCCTGCCATTCATTTATCTCACATTCTTAACTGTACTTTGGGCATTGATATTTTGCATTGTTGCTGTGGAATTGCTGCTACTTAACTGTTAAAATTTGGAAAATTTGGGGGCAATTGCTGATGTAGTAAAGTTGACATATAGCTGTAGAATTGTCTGATATGTGAATTTTGTCCATACTGGGGAAACTGAATGGCCAATATGGGGTTTGCTGAATCTCACTGTTGCTATACTCTATGGAACTTTGCTAGGCTTAGTATTTTTCATTTAGACATGCATTTTCAAAGTTGAAATTGCCCAATATTTTATAAGACTTGCATTGTGAATGACTTTCTTTTACATGTGGTGGTTGTCCTGTTTACAAAGTTTCCATGCTATGGGACTCATTTGGTTAAATTGTTTTTATAGGAAACCACCATGACAAAGCGCACCGAGGAGTCGCAGCAGCGCCGTGAAAAGCTGCAACCAAGGAAGAACCGCTCGACCCCTCAAGAGTCACACTTGCCTCCTGCCAAGAAGCGGAGATCCTGGGCGGTGGACACCTCAGTGCACCATTTTCTTCGATTTCAGGGCGATGAACACAAGGAGAGGCTAGCCAAACTCTTCACCAAACCCTTTGAGCCCAATCGCTACCTGGAGTGGATCATGCTGCAGGAGTTAGGTATCGAGCAGGAGGTGCGGCATCTACTTAGCTTCAATCGGTGGAGCAGCATCCTAGACCTCCGAGAGCCTGTGTACCGAGAACTCACTCTGGAGTTTCTTGCCACGGTGAAGTTGCATACCACATTCACTGACTCCTTCGCCACATGGCATGAGCCAAAAGCCATCAGATTTCACTTCAGCACATTCATGCATGCTATGAGTCTCCAGGAATTCACCGAAGCAGCAGGGCTAACCGAGCAGGGATTTGTCTACTACTCCTGCTATCTGGATTGGCATTCGCCGAGCACTGAGCCTGTAGACTACTGGCGAACCATCAGTACTGAGGCTGCCTACGAGGCTAAGAGGTCTAAGGCCTCCACTCTTCACTCGCCGGCCCTTCGTTTCATTCACAAGCTCCCCGTCCACTCCTTGACTGCAAGGCAGGAGAGCACCGATGTCATCAGCAAGAGAGATATGTTCTACCTCCGGTGCATCCAGGAGAGGCACCATTGCCACCTAGGATACGCGTTCCTCCAGCTGGTTCGGGGTTATTTGCAGAGGGCCAACTTCGGCGTTATCGGAGGGGGCTCTGTTATCACCCGGTTGGCACGACACTTGGGCGTTCTTGATGATGAGTCCACTCTCACAGTGGCTTGTCGCCCGCTACCTCTAGGGATGGACACCCTACGAGCCATGGGTATGGTCAAGCGCCGCTCCGACACTCAGGGCATATACCTAGCTATTGTCGGCGCTCCGCCACGAGCAGTGCCTGAGGCACCACCAACGGAGCAAACCTCCACAGATGCCACTGAGGAGCCCCGACCTGACGCACCGACCGCCAGTCCATCCCCGGTGCCACCTACAGCAGACCCGAGCCCTTCAGCCCCGTCCTTCTCACAGCCATTCCCATGAGTCCCTTTCACATCGCCCGAGGAGGAGCGCAAACCCACACTTATCGAGCGACAGCTGAGTCTTATTGAGGTGGAGGTCGATGGGACGAGAGCCCGGCTCAACTGCCTCATCGTGAACCACCGCCAGATGCGCAACGACCAGCTCCAATGGATGGCCTACACCCGAGCACATCACCGGTGGGTCGAGGTCACCTTACAGATACAGAGCTAGTGCATAGGCATCCAACCTCCTTCGCCATCCATGTCCCCTCGCTTCCAGGATGCTGAGGATGATTTGGACCTAACTCCCTCGGTCCAACCGGTCCATCCTCCACGCATTACCTCCCGAGCACCACCACCACCACCACCTCCAGAGTGTCCGTCTGCTCAGCTGCCTGACTATCCTTCTACATCACACCCTGAGCATTCTAGCGAGCAGCCTAGGGATTAGTTTATTGTTCTGTATTTTTGTTTGACATTTCCTTTTGACTTACCTGTAATTGTTTAGTATTTTCGTAAATTTTCTTAATTCTTAACCTTTTCACTCTTGTTCTAGTCTACTCATTCTTTTGCAGCCTCGCATTCTGCTTCACTGGGATGTCACCGGCACCTGCTCAGATCATCAAGAACACCTTCACTCAGGGAGTATTTGTCCTCTTGCTTTTACTGTTCATACATTGAGGGCAATGTCGGTCTTAAGTGTGGGGGGGGGGGGGAATATATCTGTGCTTAAACTTGAAATGTTTTCACATGATGCATGAACTGAATAGGTTGCAAATGTCTGAAGTAATTCTAATTTGGATATTGTGCTCTTGAAGTGATATTTCTGGGGAATTTTATTTTTCTGTGATGTGTTTGATTGTTTTTGCTCAATATCTTACCGTTTAGCTAGTTGCATTAGGAGGTCACCACTTAGGTTCAGTGGACCTAGAATTTTGAAATATAACCTTGTAGTAGTTAACCCTGAGTGTCTGATTTGGATAATAACCTGTGCTTACATCAATTCAAAAAAAAAAATTAATTTTTTTTTTGATATTTTGCGATAGTTTAGTAGTTATTTTGAGCATAGTGGGGCTCTGCTCCTCTGCCTTCTGTGTCTGAAACTGGAGAAGGATATGAATATGTCATAGAAGCATAACTAGTTGAATATGGGTCACAGGCAATGACTGGACACCACATCCTAGAACCCCCCAACTATGCAAGAAAAGAAAAATAGTAGTACTTGAGTTCTTGGCATTATGTATTTATTTTTCTGTGTATAATTAAAACTTAGTAGGAAGCAGGGTGATTCCATTCAGACACGGGTGAGCTAAGACAATTTTGTAGTTCAATTAACTGGGTTCATGAGCTCTTTATCGGGACTGAGTAATGCAGCTGTTGAGGGTAAAGTACATAGCATTTACTTCTTTAAATTTAACCGCTTTCCCAGGGATAGAGCTTGTAAAGAGACATGTTCTGATTTGAATTGCTTGAGGACAAGCAATAGCTTAAGTGTGGGGGTATTTGATATGTGCTTTTTATGTTGTTAAGTTTCATGTTTAACAATGGTTTCCTACTCAGATTTGAACACAATTTGCTTTAAACATGGTACTTATCCCTATTATTTGTCTTTCAGGTGTTTCTCTGGTTGATCAAGCAACAGGAAGAGTTTTTGGGAGTTTCTGGAGTAAAAACCACCAGATCATGAAGTCCATTCAGGGGACACAGCTTAGACACGCCTGTGTCCATGGCCGTGTCTGACCTCCAGAGAGTCCTGCTCCAGTTGCTAAGGAACACGGCCAAGCCTTGTAATGAACACGCCCATGTCCATGACCGTGTCTTACCTCCAGAGAATCTCCCTGAGTGGAACACGCCCCTCCCCTACAGAGACACGGCCATGTTGGTTTGAACACGGGCTGAAGAAGAAGTGAACACGGCAGTGTCTGAGGTCCCTTCAAGGCATTTAAGTGACACGCCCAGCTACTGTAAGTGAACACGGCCGTGTCGTGGCCGTGTTCGAGCATATGAAGGGTGAAACCCTAGAATTAGATGAAGTATATATGTGAACTTGAGGAAAAGGGGGGAGACATCTTTGGACAGTCGAACACTTAGAGATTTTGGGCGACATCAGAGGTCAGGTGCAGTAGGAGCACTTTGGAAGATTGGAGAAGGGCAAGATAGAAGATCAACTACTTTAAGGGACTTCATGAGAATGAGTTTTCCTGATTCTATCTTATCTTCTCTGCATTTTGTTGATTCAGATTTTATCGTTAACTGATTTGTAAAAGTTAGCTAGGATGAAACCTAGAAATACAATTGTACTATTCTCCTTTTGAATTAATGAGAAGATGTCTTCATTTCTTGGAATTGTCTATGATTGCTATTTGTGTTAAGTTGACAAAGCATGCTGCTGATTTAATACTAGATTTCAATTTATGTATTGAGAAATTATAAATTGATTTAGATCATTTGTAGACAGTGGAGTTTGCTTGGAATCACTAGAGATAGGATTCACATGAATCTTTTGATTTAAGCCAATGTACTAAAGGAATTCATAGAACACGAATTAATGCATTCTTGGGGGTTTTGATTGTGAAGAGATTTCAGTCAATCAACCTAGGAATAGATGTCTTATTGCTTGAGAAAGATTGAGGCATAATTCTGGAATTCTCATCAGTCCAAGTAGAGAAGTTTCGATCATTGAGTTAAATACGAGAATGCAATGTATGTCATAGGAAGATTCTTATTCTGACTCATCCTACTCATTCGATAAATCTATCAAATTCTTTGTTATCGTCTTTCTTAATTCTTTCATTTAATTTAGATTAATTAATTTCTCTTATTAAACCACAATTCTAAGATTAGATAATAGAAAAGGGATTACTACTAATAGCTATAGTTCCTCGTGGGATCGACATTCATACTCAATCAAGCTATTCTACAAAACGATAAGTATACTTGCCTAAAGTGATTATAGCTATGTTTTGGTTGAATACAAGTTCATAAAAAAATAAACATCAATATTTGATCACGACATATTGGAGTCAATCTAGATCCGCATTCCTCTAGATGATGAACCCATTCTGGCGAGGGCTTAGGAGGGTAATTCTGAGGAAAGCCCGAGGGACACCAAGAAACCACTGCAAGCTACAAGAAAGACAATAATATGGACGAAGTTATTGCTGAATCTACCCATAGTTTCTAATGACTATGATTTTTGCTGTTAGCTATGCAGTAGTTTTTGTGGTGGGAGTATGTGGATTGAAAAATTACTTTTATGGAGGTCTAAAAGTCTTCTAAAACGTAATCAATAAATGGTATAAGTTTCGAATCAATTTATTAAGGCGATTAGTTCAGATTGCACTTCGATTTTGCTTGTAATGAATAATCATTTCGCCTCTCACTTCCAATAAAAATATTTACTATCACTCAATATATTCTTTGAAATGAAAATTTTAAATCTTCATAATTGTTTCTTTGGATTTCAAAAACAAAAAACAAAAAATTTCTTCTAGAAACAACTAGTCGTTTAAAACAAATAGTGTTTTTCGAGAGTATTTTCAATAATTGTTCAGATCAAAATAATAAGATACTACATATTTCATTTAGGAGCATGCATTAGGAAAATGTCATATACGTCCACAATAGAAGCAAGTTCCTTTAGAAAAGGAGTGTGAGGAGGAGGCTTTGACAAAGGAGTTTTTCAAAAATTTTGATGTGCTAGGCTGAATATAGCCCAAACCAGTTTTGTCATTGCTTACTCTTTGCTTTCCTAAAATGGAATTCAAATTATTTCTTCCTTTAACAAACTTAGCCAAATCTCTAGACAATTCACTTAGTTTTCTTTTCAGTTTGTCATTTTCATTTTTCAGAGAAGAAATAGAATGATTTTCCTTTTCAAGAATGTCATTTTGATGCTGAAGAATTTCAAGTCTATTAGCCAAAACAACATTGTCTTTTTCAAGCTCATCAATCACATTAATCTGACTTTTTATGATTTTCTTAAGAGCAGTAAATTTTGCTAATCTTTTCTCATAGTCAAAGGATAAATCATCAAAAGCATGACTTAGTTCATCATAAGTGGGAAGAGGTTCAAGGTCTAGATCATTTACCTCACATTTTTCTCCAGAACCTTCTCCTATTTCCATTAGACACGGATTGACAATATTTTCTTCTTCTGATTCATCACTTTCTGAGGTTGAGTCCTCATCATTCTAAGTGGCCACCATAGCTTTCTTTTTCTCCTTTCTGAAGAACCTTTTTTGTTGAGATTTGGACATTCAGATTTAATGTGACCTGACCTTTTGCATTCATAGCAAATGATAGGCTCCTTGTTGTTTTCTCCCTTGTTGAAGTCCTTGTGACCTTTCGTTGAAAATCTCTTCTTTTCTTTTCTTTTCCTCATCATATCGAGAACTCTTCTCGTCACCAGAGCTACATCTTCATCACTAGAGGATAGTTCTCATTAAGTACTAGTCTATGGAGTAATAGAAGCAGAGCTAGGCTTTTCTTTCTTTCTGCTGCCATGCTCTTCTTTTCCATGATCAACATTTAATGTGATTCAAGATTACGTCTTCGAGAATCTACAATCATCTCATTTGATTCTGCAAATTGAAGCAAGACAGTAACTTTGGAATCCCATTTATCAGTGAGACTCCTCAGAATCTTCTTAACTTGTTCCTTTTGAGTGTATACCCTTCCAAGACCTTTTAGACTGTTGATGATGCTCAAGAACCGAGCAAAGAAGGAATCTAGAGACTCATCTTGAGTCATGTGGAACATTTCATACTTGGTAGAGTAGATATCAATCTTTGATTCTTTAACATGGCTTGTTCCTTCGTGAATGATAGCAAGTCTATCCCACATTTCTTTTGCAGTATTACAGGATGCAATATTCTCATATTCTGTAGCAGATACCCTACACACAATGTTGTACCTTGCTTTAGAGTTGAGAGTAAATCTGAGCTTGTCTTCGGTGGTAAACTCGTGTTCTTCTTTTGGAACAGTAGCTCCTTCCATTACTTTGGTAGAATGAGTGATATCATTTCTGACTATCTGCCAAACATCATAGTCAATAGCCTCAAGATACATTTCCATTTGTTGCTTCCAGTAGGGATAGTTCTCTCCATTGAAAAATGGAGGTTTATGAGATGAGTGAGATTCATTTTGGTTGTTCATTGTTCCTGCAACACAAACTAAATAGGATCTTTAGCTCTTAGTCGGTTAGACTAGCAAAATAATACGAGCACAAAGCTTTGATACCAATTGAGAGTTGCAAAATCTATTTCTAGAGAGGGGTGAATAGGAATTGTTAACAAATACTAGATTTGAATATACTGAAATAACTTAACAAATCATGTAGAACAAAAATAGAGAAATATCCAGAGAATCAGAGATGAAGAAGAAGAAGATCAATCAAAGATTTTATGTAACAAATTGTAACTACAATGTTAGGCCAATAATCTATGGACGTAATGGCATCTCCCCTAATCATCAGAGGAATTAAAGTGTTTAATGTCAAGTTTTCAATTCTCATTATGCACTTCCTTGCCATTACCCAACACTTTGTTTTCCCATGTAATAAAACCATAAATTTAATATTATGGGATTTTAATCAAATAGTAGTTTTACTTTTCAATTTTTAATCAATAAAACATGTTACAAAGAATTATTTTTTGTTTAAAAGCATTCACTCGGTAATTTTACCATATCACATATAAAAGTATTAATATATGTTCTTCTAATGGCTTAAACTAACGAGTTGAAACGATTCCTTAAAATTTGTTTTCACTTGGTAATTGAAGTCCAAGCACGTGACATTCATAAAAGTTTAATGATTCATACTTGATATTACTTGATTAGACTAACCAGCTGCCCTAAGCGCTATAAATAAGTTGCCTCTCCCACCCCTATTGGCATCGTATCCTCAAAACACCATCATGGCTCTCAAAACACAATCTTTGATACTCCTCTTGGCAATATTCTCATTGATCCTCAACTCCAATGCTGGAGACCTTACCATCTACTGGGTTCAGAATTATAATGAAGGCACCTTGAGGAAAACTTGTGAAACTGGAAACTTCAAGACTGATTCTCGCTTTCCTGAACGAATTCGGCACCGGCTCGGAACCAGAGTTAGACTTCACAGGCCATTGTGGCCATGGGGGAGTCTCATGCAGCACACTAACCACAGCAATTGAATACTGCCAAGGTCAAGACATCGATGCGTTACTTTCCATTGGAGCAGATAACAGTTGCACGTATGGTATTCCATCTGCTGATTTCGCAAAGGGATTTGCAACTTACCTCTGGGACAACTTCCTCAGTGGTCAAGATGGTCCACTAGGACCTGTATCCCTAAACGGCATTGATTTTTTCATCAAGCATAACACAGTAGAGTATGTTGATGACCTTGCCCGAGAACTCCTCGCGTTGAGAGAAGAAAACAAGTTTTACTTATCCGCACCCCCAAATTGCCCACCCAACGATCCCTACCTTAGCACACCTATCAGAAACTGCAGGTTTGATTATATTTGGGTTCATTTCTACAACAACCAGTCATGAGAATATGATGAATTACTACACTGGACTGAGAATCTTTTTAGATCATGAAACACTTGGAGTTCATCAATTCCATCTAATAGCAGTCTCTTCTTGGGGCTATCAGCACACGAAAACGCAGTTCCAAACGGTGGTTATATAGAACCAGATTTGCTAAAGAATGAGGTTCTCCCAACCATAAAGCAAGCTTCCAACTATGGTGGAATAATGCTGTGGAACAGGTACTATGATACTTTAACTAACCCTACTTACAGTGACCAGATTAAGGATGCTGCTCTAAGAGTTTTCAAAAGTGTTTGGGATGATTCCTTTTCTTTCTCTGGCCTGTGGCGGAAAGTCCTGTAACCTTTACTAGCATCTACCAGAGTCTACCATTTGGGACATGCGTGGTTGCTGTTATATCTATGTACTACTACGTATTGAACCTAGTAACCATGTGTGAGCAAAGCATATTTGTTTACATGTAATGGATTTGGTTCTAAGTAAAGGTTCTATTTTTATGCATCTGGGGTCGAACAATATTTTATTGAATTTGTATACATGTTGACAGAGGTCCCATACCTTCAAATTTTTTAAATCCTATTGTCTTGGTGTAATTACTTAATATATCAGGAAAAAATGATATACTATTCATTAAATTTATTATAATAATTGTGTCCCTTAATGGGAAATCTTATATGAATATGGAGCACTCAATCATGAAAATTTGTATCTAATCCAACCATACAAATATACAATGAGACCACAATAAGCAAAGTCTGACTATCTACCTTCTTCCAATTCTCCAAATACCCATTTCTATGTAATCTCCTAATCCAACCATCTCTTATAACTGCATAAAGTCTACCTTATTTATACACGCAAACATCCTCTGGATCCTTAAGAAGTCCTTCTCCAAGTTTAATGACATTCTTTCCAGGAGACAAAAAAAAAAAAAAAAAAGGAGCAAAGTAACATCATTAAAGTAACTCTTTTAGCTGCCTGAATGGAGTTATTTTCCATCTACACAATTAAATAAAATGCTAAAGATTCAGAACTTGAAGATTTTAGAAAACAAAATAACCAGATCAGAAAATAAGCAATGAACTTGTCCTTATCAACTTGACAGCCAAAATATAATCATTTCAAGTACAAGTGAAATAACAGAGAATTGGAGCCGTTCAATAATCCAGTTGGTCAAGAATGGTAGTGTCAAAATTGATATAATAATTCCATTAATAAATGGGGAAAATAAAACGGTAAAAGCTGAGAAAATTATATGCCTCACTAAATGCAACAACTTCCATTTTTCATTCTCTCTGCCTTACCCTTTCTCCCCGTCTGCACTGTACTGTGTTTCTTTTCAGCATTAGCACATATGGACCACTCGCAAGTCACACCCAAACTTGACTCTTTCAGTCTCCCTTTCACCCATCTTCTCCCTCTCTTCTTCCTCACTTTGTTCTTTGTACCACACTCACTATCACACCTCATTCTCTCACCCACAGCACTTAATTTGCACCTCCCCTACATACACACATACAAACTCATTTTTCTCTCTGCACCAGACCTCAATTCACACATTGACGAAAACTGCTAGCTCAAATTCTTTAGTTGAGCTTATGATTTAACCTAATAATAAAAAATTATAAGAAGTCTTACTTACGTTTTGGTCCCTTATTTTAACAAAATGGATGATTTGGTCTTTTATTTTGAAAATAAATTATTTGATCCTCTATTTCCACAAATGAGTAGTTTTTTCTTCCTAACTTCTGTCCAAAATCTAATGGCACCTGCTTACTTGACAATAAAAATTAGTTTTTTTTAAATTATAATTATTAATCATTCTTTCACCTCTTTTCCCCTCTCCCACTCAGCTTCTTCCTCCCATTCCTCCCTCTTAGGATTGTTGTAGCTAGGGGTACATGTTGGGATAGTGCATTTTTCTCTATTACCAACAAGGTTATAACCAATGATGTCTCAGCCTCCCTAGTGGTCTGATTTTTCCATAACGTTTAAGGTTCCCAGTTCGACTTCTTATTTCTTTTATTCAGAAAGGTCAAATTCTTTTATCTAACATCTACTAAAAAAAAAAAGAAAAACAAAGGAATACAATGAACATTTAAAACTATAAATGCAAAACAAATTGAAATGAATACACTCTTTCTTTCCTCCAAAACTATTCTGTTTGAAAAATATGCTACGCCCCGGATTTCCATGTGGTTTCTTTTTCTAATAATAACTTATGAAAAAATTTGAGTGTTGTAATAAAATCAAGGTAACTGATAATGGTACAATTCTTTTCTGAAGATATACTCCTCTAAGATTTTTGTTTTCTTGTACACTACCGTGTTTTTTCCATTGGCTGAAATCAGTAAATTGATTTCTCAAAAATAGTACAGAGAAGATTTTACATATCATATTTATTTGCAAAACTTCCCATATCTTCAAGAACAGCGCATGGTGATAAATTTAAACTTTTAACTAAAGATCACGTCTTAAAGAAATAGTACTTATAAACAAATTTTGAATGTCAATAAAGCTTTACGTAGTTTATTATATTTTGAATATTCATTTCAAATATATTTAGGCTCTGTTTAGGAGTTTGAAGTGAGGGAGGAAGGGAAGAGAAAGGAATGAGTTTTTATCTTCTTTGTTTGGATGATTAAAATGAATAAAAGGAGAAGAAAGGAAAAAAAAATTATAATTTTACAAATTAATCCTTTATATATAAAGTAAATATATTTAATATAAAATTTAATAATGTTATCTAAATAGTGTTTGAAAAAGAATTTGAAGAAATAAATAGAGGTATAATAATAAACTACTCTTTTTTCTCTCTAACACCCCCTCTCTCAAAATTTGGAGAACACAAAAGTGAGACAAAAAATGAACGTAAAAGTTTGAGATTACTCTTTGATTTACTTTCCTTTTTTAATCTTGAACTCCCAAACAAGAGGATGGATACATTTACTCATTTCCTTTCCTCTCATTTCCCTCCAGTGTTAACTCGCAAACAAACCCTTAAAGATTTTCATATAAGAGCAAGAAGAAAGAAGTATAACCGCGTATGCACATGAATTTAGAATTATAAAATAAGGCATGTTTTGTTCATTTTAAAGCGACAAATGTCGTATTGCTAACAATTGTTGGTAACAACGATTAGAAGACAAGCAACTCCTCCAAGGAGAGTATTCAAGTAGCACTATAAACTTCCATAAACATAGTGGTTCATTACAATCTCTCTCTCCCAAAAAGAGAAAGTCTAGCTGCACACCCCAGTGGTGCATAGTATCTTTTATCCATGAAGAAATTCAAGTTCCTTATTTCACTTTACAGGAATTTAAAAATTTGTAACCTCAAGGGTTTTGCTTTGTGGAATGCAATAGGTTTATCTAAGCTAGCCACAGTCAAATCCTAGGGCTAGCAAATAGGAAAATTTTATCTTGAATGCACTTAGCCGATGAGAGGAGTTTGCCTTGAAGATCCTATAGGGAGGGACTTATAATCTGGGTGCATAAAGCTGGCATGAGAATACACTTATCATTAAAAATAAAAAAATTATTCCACACTATTTTGCACACTAATTAGTATTCATCTATAAATTGGTTAGGATAACTACTTACCTAGAAAACCTATGCTAATTCGCAAGAAGAAAATCAAATTAGGCAGGGACATTTACCACAATTCTAGACCCAATTGCATGTACAATATACACTCAAACCATTGGATACTTCTAAAATTTATAGAATCTGATCGAAACAAAACAAAGTTTAATAGGTCTAATTAATCTCAGATTGTGCACACCTATTCTGTTGTGCGACAGGTGCATAAGTAGCATAACTCTTTTAAACCCTATTTTCGTTGACAGATGTTGACAATTCATCACAATGCAGGTGTGATTTATATAACAAATTATTCAAGTACTCACATGTATGTCAACGTGTACTGCAATGTTTAGGCACTAAAACTTTTCCATGATGCTCATCCAATCTTCTCTCTGTAAACTTGAGGCGTGCATAGAATGACAACCAAACAAATTAAAGAACTTGGCTTCTAAGATTGATCTTCATTTCTCCCTTATCTTTCTATCCAAGCTACTCGATGGATCCTGGAATAATCCTAAGATAACATTGCCTCAGTTCTAATTGCTACCTAGGCTGGAAATATTGAGAGAAATTAACAAGTCTTCCAAACGCTTCTCACCTTTGAGAGTTATTCTTCAAGTTGGGATTGCTCATTAGCTTCTATTTGTATGGATACACCTTTAAGAAACCAACCTAAGCAATATCAACTTGACTAAGTTACATTGAAGGAGTTACAAGACCATACCAATTGTATTTCATGTATGACTAACTGATAATAATCATGGTATATCGCCTATTACGAGTAAACAAATATAATTTTGTCCATGCTTTCAATTGCCTCTCTTCTTTTTGGTTTGGACATCTAAAGAACAACGAAACAAAATAATAAGTAATGACTAAAAGAGCTAGAGTATTTTACTACACTAGCTGTAGGTTAGTGATGATGACTATTTTTAGGTCTTGAATCCTAACGTCTGTGCTTTCCATCCTCCAAAAACAAGGGAGAATGACCGAGCCGGAATAGACACTAAATTTTAAGAGTGGTAAGTCAAACACATGTGAATTTTCCATCCATACGATTCCCTACCATCACTGACAAGAAAGAAGATAGATCCAATCTTTAGTTTTGGTGCTTTAATTCATCCATCTCATTATTCGAGATCTTCATAGTGTGGTTAGGACAAAGTGGCCAGAGGGAAGAAATATCAACCATTAGATCATGCCGTATGATATATATTTGACTTATTATAGTCCAGAGTTTTATTTTGATTGTAAAGTATTTCACTGATTAGGATATGAAAAAAGACTAGCATTTTTTCTACTCTAGGGTTGTGTCTGATGATCATGAATGTATATTATCTGTACTACTCGATTATTTTAAATATAATCTCTCAAATTTTCTGGTTAAAAGTTAAAGAAAGATGCCTATAACAGATAAAAACCATTTTCATGTGGATATTTTGGCACTTCATGATCGATAGCTAACAGAACTTTTTGTTTACTCAAGTTAGATGGGATTTGTATAAGACTAAACCTTAAATTTACTAAAAAGCTACCAGTAAAATCTTCAATATTTCTTTATCCAACACAAGCTAATAAAGGTTTAAACAATGGTTGCAGTTATTTTTCTTTTCACCAACAGAATTTCCAGTAAAATTTCTCTTCGGCTGAACGAGCCTGCTGACAAAGGATGGGAAGCTAGTTGCATGCTGGTTCTTCGTCATAAAATGCTTTCCATCACAAAGGAATAAATGAGTCATTGACTATGAAGGCCTCGTAATCAGGAAAAAAGAAAAATCTATTTAGGCCTCTTATCATTTTCTTAAATGTATGCAAGGGCCATAGGAAATCAAATGTGTGGAGAATTGTATAATTATAGTTTTGTTGGAAGACTGTAGATATCCTTATCTAGAGGTTTAAATTATTTTGGCCCATTTAGACCCAATTTTTACAATTACTATATAGATATATGTATGTATNCCCAATTTTTACAATTACTATATAGATATATATAGATATATGTATGTATATATAATCTTTTTTAATATATATGATAACTTTTTCTTTGAACTCTTTTCACTTATTATTCTATTTATTTGAGATTGACCTAATTTGACTTTTGGGATCTAGGTGTCCTCAACCCGGTCTTTAGTTCACTCGTGTTGATTGTATATATTAAACCTCAAGTCCAAACCGACCTGAATCCATCCACCCAATCTAATCTTCCCAACCTCAACATAGGCATCATCAAAAACATGAAAAGTAAATACAAAACTAGGTATATCATCCAAACAAATATCACATTAAGAATTCAAACGGTCAATTAAAAACTATAAAAGCCAATGGTCCTGTTACTTGTGGAATGGAAGAATTGCAATGGAAGTAAAATGCTTGAGATAAGGTCATCCTTCAAGCCTCGTATATCATTCCAACTTCAATTTGTTGCTGCAATGAAACACCCAGAGCAGGCAGTGCAGACCTACAGTTACTGTGCATTACTTCATAAAAAGCAAGCATAATTCTGTCATACCACCTAGAATTTGGGCCACCATAAAACCTTGTCTTTCCACGAATGTGAACCACACCAGCAGGACTTGCTTCCTCTAAAGAAGAGATCACTTCTTCAATCTCCTTAGGATCACCAGGGCAGTTCTTTATATGCTCCATCAAGCTACCAGTAACAAGATGAGCAAAATCATATTCTTTTTTTAGGGAATCTGCATAGCCATACTGAATCACACAACCATATACCCCTTGGGGCCCCAATTTCTTGATAACAACCCTCTCATGTGGAGTAACCTTGGGGACCAACAGGGAGCGAAGTGTTGTGAATATTGTGACCTGATGAAGGGATTTCATGTTCTTAATGTAGTGTTCAAGAACAGGAGTGAGGCCATCTTGAATATTTGTATAAAAGAAGCATATTCCAGGAATTCGTTGAACCTTGGGGTCTGCTAAAAGCTCTTCAAGTCTTTCTGAGGATATTTTGTTGGCTAACTCATAGTCCATCTTTTTCTGTCTTCCATAGAACCAGCCAAGCATGGTGACAGCAAGCATAAATGATATGGCGAAAGGAACCCATCCACCTTCAACAAATTTAATCATAACTGCACTGACATAAACACCTTCCATAACGAAATAAATGCAAACATATAGAGCAACCAGCAAAGGATGAGTTCTCCATATCATAATCATCACTAATGTAAGTAGTGTACTGGTGATCAGCATAACTAAACTCACAACAACACCTGCAAGCAAAAAAAATGAAATATAATATATTAAGGTTAAATTTATACATGAACAGACTAAAGAATTGGAAACTTGACATCGACATTGCATGAGTGATGAAACTTGAGAATATTAGCATGAATAATTCCCTAAGTATTTGATAGTTTAGATAATATGGTAGCCAATTTTGAAACTATATATTGAAAGCTATAAAGAAATGATGGACTTTATCAACATACCAAAGGCATTTCCAATTTTTTGTCCTTCTCCAAAAATAAGTATGACGGCCACGCAAAGAACCATGAGAAAGTAGTTAATTTCTGGTGAGTAAACCCGTCCTTCATTTTGTGAAGATGTGTGTACAATCTTTACCCTAGGAAAATAATCCAGCATAACAGATTGCTTGATGATAGAAAACGTGGCTGATATCAGTGATTGGCTGGCAACAATTGCAGTCAATGATGCTATAATAAACATAGGCCAGTAGATTGCATTTGGTATAAATTTGTAGAATCCATCACCAAAATCATTGGGATTTTTTATAAGGTATGCTGTTTGTCCCGCATAAGTCAGAACTAGAGATGGATAGACTGCAAACAAAAAAGCAATCTGCAAAAAAAGAAAGAAGTTGAACAAAGAGAAGATAAAGAAGCTTGCCAGGTCAGAAAGAAGCATGAAGTTAAAAAGATAGGCCAAATTCATGGCAATCAACCTGAATGGACCGTTTGTTGAAATGACCAAGATCAGCAAACATTGCCTCAGAACCTGTTAGGAGTCAGGAAATTGAATTAACAAAACCAAATGGAACAAACATTTATCAAACTTTTAAAACTAATCAATATATTAATGTCAACAATATATATGAATATGGTTAGACTCAGAAAGATAGCAGTCCTTCAAAAGTTTCCCACTTCCTATAACAATGACATGTAGTAAGGATAAGATACATGCCTGTAATGACAAGGACTATGCCACCAAGTAAAAACCATCCAGTTTTTCCATTACTTATAAAGAAATAGACTATGTAGTGTGGTGATAAGGCCTTAAATACAGCTGGGTAGTTGTGTATGACCCTGTAAATTCCTACGAGTGGGGTAGCCGCGGTCCACGCCACCATGATGGGGGAAAATAGGAAACTTACACGGGATGTACCAAATCTCTGCAACAGGAACAAAATGACCAAGACAACTGCAGAAAGAATTTCCACATGTGCTGCAAATTGCATGACAAAGTTAGTAAACTTAGGACTACACTAAAAGTGTTATTTATGATGATAATCTCAGAAAGTTTCTCTGGATGGATTTAAGATATTTAGCATAGCATTGTAAACTATAAACATACATTATTATATCCTATTTATACTGAATCATGTAATTCACAACACTATGACATGTCTGAATTGGTGTTAGAATTGCCTCGGAAATGTAAAACAGATTTGGAGGCGACATTTAATCTCACAAGCTTTTAGCCTCAAATGCTGGATTTTTATGTCCTAAAGCAATTCTAACTCTTTTTTAAAAATGCCATCGATAGTTAGAGATTGTCACCATATCTTTGTGTCCTAGCAACCAGTTACCTAAAGATTTAAGAACGTTGTGTGATGAACATTTCGGCATAATTTTGAAAAGTCTTATAAGCAATGCAACAAATACCAGTTCTCAACTTATGCAAGCTTACTTGTCAGAAACCTAAGATTGCTATGTTGCTGAGCCAAACAAGTGATATTAAAATCTTCAAGAAGTATTTTTAATACTATCAAATTTGGAAATTCTCACACTCAAGCACTTACTATTGGTAACAGAAGGAAATGGTGCCTTGATTCCATCCATTGCAGACAACACTGAAAAGAACTTCACAAAGTTAAATCGAAGATATTCAAATTTATAAAAGCCACCAAAGTATTTTTCATGAAGGTAAAAGAAAATGGATAAATTCCAAAGCAAACCTGAAATTGCAGGTGTAAGTATACCATCACCTATCATCATGCATGTGCCTAACATAGCAATGAGGAGTAACACCCTTCGAGCAACAATACTTTTTTGAAAAAGTTTGGCAAGCCAACTTTTCTTTTCAATGCCACCAGGAGGCATTGAATCTAAAACACTGGTGTTTAAATTTCCTCGTTTAGAAGGAAGGATTCCAATGTCCAAACGCCTGCAAAGTAACGAATACAAGGCAAATGTTCCACCTGCAATTCATCATTGGCTATGATCGTCAAGATTCCAAATACACCAGTGTATAAAGAGAAATGGGGATAACTTTTATCCATGATTCTCAATCTATATAAAATCCATGCCATGTTGGACACTAGACAGCAGACAAGTACTTGTTTATTCAGAAGTAAGAAATTTGAGCTTCTAAAAAAGCTCAAATTTGGGCTTTAAAAAGTAGCAAAAGCCTCCCCCCAGGCACTTTTACTTATTTCAGGGTCCCTTTGGGTACGTTTTTGAACCCAGTAATTCGAAAAATAAAGGTAAGTTCCTTCTAGAAAAGCCTCTTTCGAAATCTACACCCTATAAGGTAGGGTTTTCCATTTGGTCAGTGGAACTTAATAGGATTAACACTAATGATTTGTTATAGACTTGTATGCCTAACATAGCTTTATCTCCTAACATGTGTCATGTGTTGCTTTAATTTAGAAACAGCTTCTCACTTAGTTCTATATTGTCCAGAAGCTATCAACATTTGGAATAAACTTTTGGTGTTTTTGGTGATTCTTGGGTTTTCCCTCAATGTGGAGAATTTTTCTTTTGACTAAGTTCAAACGTCTTGGTCAGAGTAAGGAAGGCAAAAACCTTTATATGCTATCAGCTATTCTTTGGTGTATTTGGTTGGAGTAAAATGTTTGCATTTTCAAAGAAAAACTTTAGCCTTAGATTTGTTTTAGGAAGAAGTTGTTTTCATGGCTTCTCTTTGCTGTTCTGCACATGGTCTCTTCAAAGGACTTTCCTTGATAGACATGTAGAGAAATTGTAGAGCCCCTTTATATTGACCCTCTCTTCTATTTTGCTCTATCTAATTGTCTTGCTCATTCTTGGGAAATTATCTTATCCCCCTTTCCTTTCTATCCCTTCTCACTGCTAATAAAATTTCTTCGTTTATGCCCAAAAAAAAAAGTCANTATGCCAAAAAAAAAAAGTCAAATGCAACACTCCTATCAAAAGCACATATAAATCAAATTCACTAAAATATTTATTCAAACTACAGAAAATAACTTAGGAAAGAAATTTATCAAATATCAATATAAAAATTCCTATGAAACTATTTAGTCATGATAGTAAAGAAGCTAATTTATATATATCGCTTCACTACTAAACCCATATGGCCAGCTTCTTTCTCCAATATACTTTTCACACTTCTGTAGTCTTGTACATGATTTACCATAAAGTATAGGAGATCATAATAATTGAAAATTTGCATCCAAGATAAGTATTTATAGATGATAAGGAGCACCTCAAAAACCATTTAATTCCACAAAAAGGAGAAAAAGAATGCTCATAAATAAACAGATGAAGCTAACAGCGCATTGCATTTCTAACAGTACCTTCGCCATGATCACCAGCATTAACAGCTAGACCAGCATACTTGACCCCAATGAGAGTAAGTGTCCAGAACATGATGCTGTAGATACCCAGATAGTCATCTTCTGTTGGAGACTTCAATGGCAATGCACAGAAAATGTATAGTGGTGATGTGGAGAGCCCTCCAAATACTACTCCCAAAGTCTTGTAAGCAAGTATCAGAGTGTCCCTTTTAGGAGTGTCCTTTTTATCCTTCCCCTGTTACAAATTATTGGCATAATTAATACCCCAATCAATTAATACATGGAATTTCAATTGTGCTAAGCCAATGAAGTGAAAAATGGAATAGATAAGGACAGGAATAGCTGTCTAGAATCGTGGAAACATTTTAAACAACGAATGTTGCCACTTTAAAATCAACTAATAACTAGTAACAATACAAAACATATGATCAAAACACTTCATCGCCAAGTACAAAATTGAAAGAACAATAATAAAGAGAAAAAATAATTGCTTTGTAATAAACTAAAGATTGTTTTCCTTTAGCCAGAGGAATCAAATTATACAATGTATGAAGATGTGCATTATATTCGTATATTGCTGACTTTCAGTTCACCTACTTCATTCCCTCTCTACTCAGAGAACCATAATCAATATCCCAATTAATTAAGAGTTATGTTATATCAACCACAACTCTCCTTATTATATCTCACTGATGTGGGTCCTAATTTAATTGGACCCACTTAAAATTTTTTTTTTTTTTGGATGGCCTATATTCAACTAGATACCACAATGTGAGAAATTGTGAGAAAACTTGTATAAATATACAACTTTTCACCAATTAATATCCGGAAATTCAATTCAATTGTGTCAAGTCAAGTAAGTGGAACAGAGAAACACAAGAATAACCAGAATATGCTAGAGATTCAGCTCTCTAAAATCATGGAAACATCTATTTATTCAATGAATGTTGCCAATCTAAATTCAAATTACGGCTTGTATAATAATTCAACAAACGGAATACAAAAATAATAAAATTACTTCATCACCAAGCACAAAATTCAAAGAACAAAGACAAAGCAGAAAAAGGCAGTATAGTATACAATATGAAGATATGCATTGTTATTTTCAATTTCTCCTACTCCATTCCTCCAATCCTTATGTCTACCCAGAACACCATAACAGCTAAATACACTATCACATAAAGGGAAATTTATTTTTTCTTGATATCACAACTTGGAACGTATAAAACTTCTACAAAAGTAGAATCAACGTTAAACCCATCAAGATCACATACTAAAAGATTCAAGCATATTAGAATAGAGAGAAACATATTGATGAGAAAGAAGTTATGCATATAATGATACCTTGCCCTCAGGGTTTGGATTCAAGCTATTGGTGTCGTGAAGACTAGGACCATCAGAAGAAACAGAATGGACAACAATCTCCGATAAAGCCATTGAAGAGTCAGGCTGCTGAGGTTGATGACTCATTTTGCAGAGAAGAAAGAAGTTCACAACAACTCTTCTCAGTAACGTTGGACTCACGAGTACTTGTACTATTCTCAGCCGCAAGTAGACTCCAATTAAATTTCTATCTCACTATTTGAAGATTAGAACACTTAAAAGATTTCAACTGGATAAACAGGCCAGAAAAAAAAGTTACGGAAATTTGAGCAAAACCGCGTATGTTAAAAAAGAAAAAGATTCCAACTCAATTAAAACTCTTACTAATAAAAAATTTATATTTCCGAAAATAAGCTAAATACAACCGCGTATGGAGATAATTTTAGAATTAAGAAATATTAAACGAGTAAGGCATGATAATCCCAACATGCCTTATTTATAGTTGTGGATGAAAACACTTGTATTTGTATATTTAATTGGCAGTTATGTTGAGTAAAGTCGTTTTCTTAAATGGTGAGGAGTAGGTATGAAAAGGTTTTCTTTGTGTTGTCCAATTTCTAGGGATGCCCTTATTTTAATTTGAGGATAAGTGAGGATGTGGGCTTTTCGGAAAAGACAAAATTTGATACCAAAGTGAAAAAAAAGATTCCAACTCAATTAAAACTCTTACTAATAAAACATTAATATTTCGGAAAGTAAGCTAAATACAACCGCGTATGGAGATAATTTTAGAATTAAGAAATATTAAACGAGTAAGGCATTAAACTTTTGTTTTAAATATATAGAAGTAACTTTTATTTTTGGGATCATTGCAAAGCTCTTGGCCTTATGTGAGTCAACACATTTAAAGTCTACCTAAGTTGCATAAATTAAGCTATGCAAGAAAAGTGGTATATGCTTACTTTTTTTTTTTTTTTTTTTCTAAACCATTTTTGTATGGCCTATGTAACTCCTATTTTTGGGATTATTGCAAAGCTCTCAAGAAGTGGCCTTATGTGAGTCAACACAATTAAAGTCTAGCTAAGTCACATAAATTGAGCTATAGAAAAGTGGCAATATATCAGAGTAACTACAATTTCTCAATAAATGCAAACATTAATTGAAGTCAAACATTAAACTATAGTCCAGATCGTAGGGGTGCTTTTAATTGAAGTCAAACAATAAATTATAATCATAATTCAAAGAGGAAGAAAAGGTGGAAAAGAGGAAATATAAGAGTATAAGATTAAATCTATGTGGTAGATGACATAAATGTCATTTTTCCATTTAAGCTCTATGTTTGTGTTATATAATAATACGTACCCTTCTTATTGGGTTTCATAAATTGTTCTTGTCTAATTAGAGCCATTGACCATATGGAAGAACAATGACTAAATGAAATTATGTAGATTAATAATTTATCTTTTTTTTTGCTTTTATTGTTTTTTCTTTCTTTATGTCTTCCTTGATCTACTTTACTTTATTATATTTTTGGTTTATGAAATTGTAAGAGCCGTATGGTTTAGTAAAATCTCTTGGTGTGATTCTGGGGAATCCAAAATCCAGTAGTTATGTTTCCCCTTTATGAGATGAATCTAGAGAGTAAAATTGAAGAGAATAAGGGTTTGATGAAAAAAGTAGCAATTATAAGTATTTATGAATTTTTAAAAATCCACCCTTTTATTAGTGGATATCAAAATGCGAATGGTCTTTTATAATAGATATTGCGTTTGACTAAACATTAATGTTTTTGTTAAATGCTTACATTAGATTAATTAGTAGCATATTTTCAATATTTGAAGGAGATATGTGTAAGTTTTTGAAAGAAAAGAAAATTGTATGTGTAATTGCTACGATATTTAGAAGTTATTGTTTAATTTCAATGAAAATTTATCTTCTAAATAAAAAGATAAATAATCATCATTATGAAATATATATTACAAGTAGTTGATGATGGGTTCTGAAAGTGAAAAAGGATTTATTTTTTTTTTTAAAGTATTATGAAAGAAGATGTGTTTCCAACAAGAGAATGTTTTCTAAATTATTTTACACGGTAAAGGGTACATACACGTTTTCGATAATTATTAACATATTTGTTCTTTCTTTTGATTTGTGTAACAGTTTATTTTACACTGTAAAGGGTACATACATGTTTTTGATAATTATTAACATATTTGTTCTTTCTTTTGATTTGTGTAACAGTCTAAGAATAGAAAATATCGCACACTTTCCTTCTAATAATAACAAAAAGAAATTGAAAGTCAGACACTTTATTTGGTTTAACAAGAGAGAAAAGAGAATAGAAAAGATTTGACAAAAGACAAAGAAAATAAAGGAAAGGAAAAATCGAGAGAAGTTTCCTTCAAGAATCTCAAAAGATAATGCAACAATTGAAAAAGCAAGCACTAGCATTTGATTTTAGAATAAGAAGTTTATATGTACACCAGTGTAAGCTCTTATGCAAAATATGAGTGATACAAAATTAATTGAAGTGTGAAGTATCATTGTGAAAGCAACACATAACTAGTCTAACTCTCAAATTTGTCACAAAAACGAATGAGAAAGCAGCAATAAGCATTAATCAAAGATAAACATGATGCTGTTAAACACATCTTTAAAATAATGTTACTTGTAAACTGGTTAAGCTCACATTATTGTACACAGCTACAACTGGCCAAATCTGAGCCAAAAGAGAAAAAGATAATAAAGTTGTGGGGCCGCTAGGTAAGCTGAGATTGTACCACTCAATTCACAACTTCTTCCTATTTAAGACCACCCAACTGCATCTTCATTTTGCGTCAAACGCTTGCTCAGTCTCTTTTCCACTGAGTCACTTCCATATATGTCTATTTAACTGAGAAAGTTGCAGAATGAATCACCAACCCGAGATTGTCGTGGATTTCACTCCTTAGAATGCTCCAAGTGTTAAAGTAACCAATGGCTTGAATCGAAATTATGAACACAAGATAACTGCGTGGATCTTAAAAAATTTAATTAATATGTATTTGTCAAACACTCAAAACAAAATAAGAAAGAGAAACCTTCTAGTGATCAAAGAAGAATTTCATATTGCACCAAAATAAAAAATAAAAAATGAATCTCATAATTTGAACTCTTTGCTCCTATAAACTATTCTCATGTACAGCAGGACTATTTGTTAGAAAATAAATTCTTTAAACATGCATCACAATCATAAATAAAGAAAATAGGAGACAATTGAATGGAAAAACAATTTAACGTGGTCCAACAAATCACATGCATATATGTTTACCGTTCTTCATTATGAAAGAAATGATTTGTATAATAAACATAACCATTGAGTTAATTTTATTTTGAAAATGAATCCCAAAAACTGTTGTAAGCCCTCTCTCATAAATCGAAAAGAACTCTGATCTCTTACTCTCTTGTGCCTTGGCCATTCACCAATTTGTGTTGTGTTGCCTCTCTATATAAAAGTACAATTACTTGGTTTCAAAGTATTTTTTTTTTTTTTTAATAATCACGAGGCCAATAACGAACATTTAGTGTTAGTGAGGGAGCTCAAACCGAGGTATGAGCATTACCCACCTCTAGGAGGGGGTGCGCTCATCACTTCAATTGCCACTCAAGTAGGGGTGTAATCAGTCCAATTCGATCCGGTNTTTAGTGTTAGTGAGGGAGCTCAAACCGAGGTACGAGCATTACCCACCTCTAGGAGGGGGTGCGCTCATCACTTCAATTACCAAATCATATCGGTTTGGTTTTTCAAATTGAGAGTAAAACTTAACCGAACCATACCGGTCCAGTCTGATTCGGTTTGGTCAGGGTTTTTTTTTTTTCAAAAAATTTGTACAAGCTATTTTTCCAAATTTGAACAAAGCCAAAACCTGAACCTTTTTTTAGCTATTTCATAAAATAAAAACACCTCAAAATAACCAAAATGATGTTATTTTAGCTTACTCGGTTTGGATCGGTTTATTTTTTGTTTTCCTTTATTGAAATCGAGAACCGAACCGAATCCCTCAGTTTTTTAAAAAATAAAACTGAAAATCAAATCGAATCCCTCGGTCTGGTTTGGTTCGATCAGTTTGACCGATTTTGCTTACACTCCTACACTGAAGTGCTCATCCTCGGTGTGAAAGTATTTAACCTTAAATTTGCTTCAATTAAACATTCATCAATTATAGATGGTGCATTTTTAAAAAGTTAACTAAGATTCTAAAAGAAAGTAGCATTTGAACTAAACATAAAAATAAAAGATTTTCAATCTCATTTTAAAAAAAAATTTAAGATCAACTAAATGTAATATTCTGAATGACGTAATGATTCTCAAGAATAAATAAAAAAAAAAAAAATCCATACAAGAACTATCCCCAAGTATAATCCTTAAGATTCTCTTTTAGTACCCTTGACTCTTTCTCCAGTACTTACCTTCTATTTAGATAAAAAAAGAAAATCAAATCAACAAAAAAAAAAGCCAAATAATTAATCAGTCAAATCACAATAGTATTTCCCCTACAAGACAATTAAAGGGCCCAATTGTAAGACTCACATATGAGTAATACTCGGGGTATACTTGTAAATTTCCTTTTGTAACGAAGATCTGGCTGTACGCGTAATTTACACTGTATTCTTAGGAGGAGTAAGCAAAGGATCATAATCAGGAAGAAAATATTAAACGCATTCACCCAACTATGCTATTTCTATTCTTGATGCACATTCAAGCATTTATTGGTGGAACTGCAATTTACTTCTATATGAATGTACATTGATTCCTTTTCTTGACAAAGCTCTTTTGCCTTTGTCAAGAAGAGGTTATGCTTTAATGGTCAATATGCAACTTGACATACAAATATTTAATACTTATTACAGAAAACCACTTTGAACAAAATGCCCTCTCAGTATTATATAAGAGAAGAGAAATGGCAGAGACCACTCTTGTTCTCTCAAAAGCTTACCACCTAAGGTTTATTTGAGCCATTCGAAAAAACGTTTTGTTGCCTCCAGTTAAATTTGTAAAACGGAGACTTAATTGAGTCTACTGGTTAGTGAGAAGAGGAGTGGTGTGTCTAACCTTGCTGAGAAGAGTTGTGGCTTTGTGCAGAATGAATCATCAACCTGAGATCGTCGTAGATTTCTCTCCTTCTAATTCTCCTAGTGTAAACGTAACCAAGAATCGGAATTCTGAGAACAAGGTAACATGCATAACTTCCTTCCCTTCCTCTGTTTCTCTCTATTATCATATACACAATATAAATATATCTTCATACATTTTATATTGCCTTTTGACTTTATCTTTGTTTCTTGAATTTTGTGATTTGATCATTTTCTTTTCCGGTTGTTGAATTATTATACAAGCTATTATTTGAATTTAGATTGGCGAGATTCATTGGTTAAATAGATGTTTCCTGTCTTTCTCTCTTTCAATCTTCACTTGCTGGATTTGGTGCAAATAAATTTTCAGAAATTAATTAATGAGATGATATATATTTAGCCTAACTTTCCCATGTATCTTTCATTCTGTGAGGCTTCAGTTGAATCTTAACCATCGAAAAAAAAAAAAAAATTAAGTGGGTCTGGTAAAAATTGTAAGGTGCAAATTAAATTGGAACTCATAGTAGTGAGAAATGATGAAATAAGTTATGTTGCACATAAAATAACTCTTAATTGATTTGTACTGTACTGTAACAGGGGAAGAGCAAAACCGACACTCTGACACTTGCTTACAAGACTTTAGGAGTGGTATTTGGAGGACTCGCAACATCGCCACTATATATTTTTACTTCAATGCCTTTGAAGTCTCCAACAGAAGATGATTATCTGGGCATCTACAGTATCATGTTCTGGACTCTTACCCATATTGGGTTCAAATATTGTGGCATAGCTCTTAATGCTGGTGATCATGGCGAAGGTATTCATAGAAATGCACTGTTAGCTTTATCCTGTTTATACTTTTCTCCCTTCTGTTCAATTAAATGGTTTTTCAAGTACTTCTTATGCTATATAAATCACTTTGCCTTGGATGCAGTTTTTCTAATTTAGTTAAAGTCTCCTATATACTTTTTGTAAACCATTTACAAAAATACAAAGTGTGGAAAATATATATTGGGTAAGCAGCTGGCCATAAAGGTGGACTTGTGAAACTAATAAAGCTGGCCATAAATATTTTTAATACAAACTATTTTTATGTTTCAAAATACATTTTTAAAATTATTAGAGACATGAAGAAAGAGTAGTATTTGAATATAATTAAATAAACACTTCTTATTTAATTATTATTTTTTATCATTTTAATTAGTTTATCATATAAAGTTATTTGATATCATCAAGATCACCATTAATATGATATTCATGAAATGTTTATCACTAAAAAATATAACAGGAGTTGTNAGTTGCTTTTGTAAAACCTTAAGCTCCACCATGGACATACCAAACAATAACTCCTACATTGATATTTGATTAACTTTTTTTGTATTCGATTATCTGTAAGTTTAAATACATATTTTTCTAAATTTGATTTACAATTGCTTTTAATTTCAAATGACATAATACTAATTGTTACCAAAAAAAAATGAGATAATACTAGTAGCTATGTAATATAAATCATCATTACACGTTGGTTCAACCNCCCCCCCCCCCCCCCCCCCCAAAAAAAAAAAAAGTTAAGAAAAGAAAGGGAAAAAAAGTCATTATAAGGAGAGAGTGAATGTTTAAAGCAGAATTCTCCTATACGCGCTAAAAATGGCTAGGATGTTTAAAGCATGTATATTTGGATTAAAAAAAAAAATCGATTTTCTTGAAAACATGAAATTACTTCTATTTATGATTACTTGGGGTGAGCTATTTGCTACAAGCTAAAAGTTGAGCTTCTGCATAATGATGTATTTGAAATATTGGCTATAATGATGAATTGCAGGTGGTGCTCTCGCCCTGTATTCATTACTTTGGTTTTGAATATAGGAATACTTCCTTCTAAGCGAGTAGTTTCAGATTCAATCCCTCATGCTGGCATTGAAAAGAAAAGCTGGCTAGCCAAATTTTTTGAAAGAAGTATTGTTGCTCGAAGGGTATTACTTTTTATTGCTATCTTAGGCATATGCATAATGATAGGTGATGGTATACTTACACCTGCAATTTCAGGTTTGAACAGAATTTACCCCTATTCTTTTACCTTCAAAAATAATTTGGTGGCTTTATAAATTTGAATATCTATGAATTAACGTTGTAAATTTCTTCTCAGTGTTGTCTGCAATGGATGGAATCAAGGACTCTTCTCCTAAAGTTACGAATAGTAAGTGCTTCAGTGACAATAATTTTGGCATAGCATTAAAAATACTTGAAGATTCTAATACACATGTTTGCTTTGAAACATAGCCAATTTTGGTTTTCACTTTTCAACAAGTAAGCTTGCATAATTAGTCTGCTGTCAAGCAGAAAAATTTTCAGCATTATCTTCCAATGATATTTCAATGAATAGAAATTATATAAAAACTGGAAAATAGGAAAGGTTTTATGTAAATAATATGCAGTACATTCTAGTTAACTTTCATTGAAATTATGTAATTAGGTTAGAACCCAACGTGCCATTTAGAAGTGGTATTTGTTGTCTAGAGACTACAGCTTTTCCCCCAAATTGACACTATGTTCTTAATAAATTATGAAGTGGTTTTTGTTGCCACTGCCTTGCAGATTATGTTGAAATGTTCATCAGGCAACATTCTTTATGGCATGTTTAAATAAGTGTTAGAGTTGACTTAATATACCAAAAAATAACATTGCAGGAAAAACCTTGCGGGGTAGCTTTTGCCTCAATGCAAATTTTTGGTTTTCCGAGGCAATCGTAACACCAATTCAAAGATGTCATTAGTTTTGTAAATAGCATGATTCAGTATAAATAGACTATAATAATGTATGTTTGGAGTTAACAATGCTATGCTATACTTTTGACACCATTTAAGGAAACTTTCTGCGGTTATCATCATACATCAGCAATTTTTTCCTGCGTTTCTTAACTTTGTCATGCAATTTGCAGCGCTTGTGGAAGTGCTTTCTGCAGTTGTCTTGGTCTTTCTGTTTCTGATACATAGATTTGGTACATCTCGTGTGAGTTTCCTGTTTTCGCCCATCATGACTGCATGGACCGTGACTATCCCAATTGTAGGAGTTTACAGGGTCATACACCACTATCCAAGTGTATTTAAGGCTTTATCACCACACTATATTTTCCTTTTCTTTTTGAGCAATGGAAGAAATGGCTAGATTTTGCTTAGTGGTATAGTCCTTGTCATTACAGGTATGTATCTTATCTTATTGAATGATATACCTTCATTGTTATAGAGAGAAACCTTTGAAGAAATTCTCTCATTCTGAATCCAATCAAGTACATTTTTGTTATTCTATGTGCTATCTGCTGTGCTGTTGCTTTTTTTTTTTTTTTTTTTTTTTTTTTTTTTTTTTTTTTTTTTTTTTTTTTTTTTTTTTTTTTTTTTTTTTTTTTTTTTTTTTTTTTTT